>JAVJAQ010001245.1:122238-238860 GCA_032362365.1 Zygogramma bicolorata
ATGATATATTCGTCGTGGAGGAGACAAGGATAACTGACATTGAGAATGTCCTTTCATCACTGATCAGCAGCTCTAAGAGTTTGCAATTGACTTACGAAAATGAAAAAGAACAACAGTCGCTATTTTAGGATGCATTCGTCATAAAGAACGAACAGAATGGAATATAGTTTGATATTTATAGGAAAGACACGAACACGTCCGGGTACACAAATAACTACTCAATTCATTGTCCACTATATAAAATTTCAGGACTGCAATTTCCCGTCCATCGGTTTATAAATTTCACTTAGAAAAAAAAAGTACAACAATGAAAAGGAAGTGATAACCAAAATATAAGCAATTTATCCAAAATGAAGTGGATAATAATAATTCTCCACTCCGGGAGTGTACCGAAAACCGTGTGGTTATAGTTCTGTCTATATCGGAACCATCATAAAAAGGAGCATAAAAACGGGGTTAACCGAGCACAAAAGAAGTTGTCGGTATGGCCAAACACAAAAATCGGCGGTGGCCGAACACGCTCTGTTGGAAAGTCATGATATTGACGGAACGCAAGTGCTGGACACAACTATAAGCTATTACTCCTCTTCAGGGAGGCCATAGGAATTCACAAACATCGAAACAGCTTCAAAAGCAAAGAAGAAAGACAAAACATCCACAGAAAAAAGATGGCAGCTGTTGATAATACAAAAAAACGGTTCCGGAAAATCAATCGGAGTTAATTGACAGCCCGATTAAAGGTCTGATAAAAAATGACACGCCATCTGAACCACATCAAATCAAAGCCTCGCAGCAGAGAAGGATACTTCGACCATTGCCGCATCGCCTTTGAGAATATCTGCCGCAGATGCAGACGAAACGTCAGGCTCAAAAACCTGCGGACCACGGCTCAGAAGCCCGGAAACTTCTAAAAATTGTTCCATAATCCATCCATTTGCTTACTGAGGAGCTTGAGGGAAGATTTTCTCTGAGCAAAACATAATCTTGCCTGGGTCAGATTTAAATATCTTCCTGATGGGTGGGACTCTTCCGCAAACAGCTCTTTATATTTGCTTTATTGTATAGATAATTTCTATGTATGTTATCTATTTGATTCCATTCTCAAATGCTTGCTATACGAATCCGACATAAAAGTTATTTTCATTCAACTCACTGCCCGTCGTAAATGAATCGAACGTATTCAAATGATATACACGTACACCACAAGAGATAATATTTGTGAAATTTTTTTTGTTTCATTCACAGAGGTTGAGAAATAAAAAAAAACAAGTTCCTAGATAGGTATTCGGTGCCGAACTTTTCAAATTTTCTACAAACAACTAGACAAATTTGAGAGAACCCTCCGATGAACAAAGTCTCCTCGCCTATATTTTCGACTCCTTTCCCATTTTTCACTGTAGTTTCACCTCGATGACTCTTCAGAGCTGACGTTCATCAAAAAATTATAACACGTACTCGATTAAGTTTTTCATCGGAGAAACTCACTCTCATTGATATTCGCAAGGACATTAAAAATGAAGGAAAAGTAATGTATTCAAGCAAATGAATGAATTTGATGAATAATTGATGAGTCAGTTGATGTAATCGATAATTTCTGGGCTGAGATTCATTATTTCTACTCTGTATAAGTTTTAGGGATTGATGAATTAATTCTACCACTCGGTTTTCAGTTTCAATATATCAACCCAAGTTAGGGAGATTATATTAACTCTCTTGGATGAAATTTGAGCTTGTTATGGGTCATTTCATCATCTCACTATCCCACCCTTTGAAGATGAAATATGATGATGAAATGGATGGGAGCTGTTTCGCTCAGAAGTTGAGAGTTTGACAGGTAGGAAAATGGTTCGCCACTATGGACAAAGTCGAAGTTCATGAAGTCGAACTCCAGTAAATAGATAATTTGCTCCTCTTGGAATTTCCTCAAACGAATATATCAGATTATTGAAGAATACCGTAGAAGCGTGTTTAAGAGATTTTGTGGCAAGAGGATATATGAAATCACTTCAAATCTTAGTTTAATACTATATGATTCTCAGGAGGATAATCCTTCAATTCATTCAGATCAGATCAACCCAGATTTTGGCATTTCTTAAAGACTATTTTTTGAAGTTTATTAATTTCTTGTTCTGCAAATCACGAAAACACACAGTTTCATCAACTTTGATTCTTTACTGTATGTTTTGGTCTGAGAGGATATAACATATTGAAGATATTACTCTAATCAGTCTGTTATAGGGGACCTTGTTGTTTCTCAGTTCGCCCAAGCTGCAAAGTGTCTAGGCCGCTTTATGCGTTTCGCATCAAAAGTCAAATACCACCATATCTGCGACATTATTTTCCATTCAATTGTTGATCGCATATCATCCGACTGAACTACACACACACATCATTGGGCTCGGAAAACGGTTACTGTCTCAACTTATAGGATATGATTATCAGACAACATATATTTATGGTAATCCTTGGACTACAAAAAAAACGAAAGCTCAGCGAGTTATACAGTTTTTTTTTTTCGAGCGAGTGAATACTTCAGAACTCTATTTCAAGTATCATATTGATAATAAATTTTAGATAGAGTATTTTCCGATAATAATCTTCATCGAAAGGCTCCGGAAATTCCAAAAATTAATATTGAGTGCCTGGAAAGTTATAATATTTTAATCTTTGAAAAAATACAAAAAATCGGTTTTGGTGAGACTAAACCAGCGCCTGTAGAGTGGATCGTCGCAGAGGGCGTACTGCTCAACCAACTGGACCATTTGGCCTATACAATTTCAGTTCATTATCGGTGTGAAGGGGTAAGTCCTTCAATTCCACAAAAAAAAACATAACTTAACAATAATTCAAAAACAAAAATAATTCGCTAAAATCAATGAATTATGGAAATGTTTCCTTGACAAATTTTAATAATTTGGAAGAAAGATCAGATTTGTGACGTTTCTATAAAATTGTCCCTGGCAACCAAATATTTTGTTCTCTGTGATTGGTGAAATTCATATCCCACTTTGTGAGGATATGAAATCTTAAGGATTCAGTTATTTGTTATTTATTTAGAAAATCTTATCATTCATTTGAAACGGGTAAATTTCATAAAGGTGGATCTCGAATTTCGGAACTTGTTCGAGATGGGGCGTAGTCCAGACAACTTTGGGAACCACTGGTCTAGTCTATGGTAGATATCATCAGGATTGCGGGCAGATAATTACGGTTGAACTGTCTTATTGATGTTATTCTCAAAAAAAGTATTGTATTTATTTTGCACATGTGTGATACGAATTTTACAAATGGAACTGAATGATGGTTTATTTTGCAGGTAACCGGAATTGTTGGCCGAGCTGATGTGTTAGCCTGTGTTTTCTTCCTATTGTCACTGCTGGCCTATCATGGGTAAGATCAATTTGCTTTGATTCACTCCATCGTTTCTAGTTTGAGCAGAAGGGCCTTACAATTATACTCAAACAAGGTCGAATGTACTTCAACTGTTTTCCAACTGTTTTCATCCAGAGAATTCTCGATAAATGTATAAATGAAAATAGTAGAGCGCCTTAAGATTTATACCTCGGAATCCAGGGCAGGTCAATGAATCTTCATGAAAGCTAATGGGTTGCATTGCTCGAAGCTCAAGTGAAAAAGTTGAAAAACAAAAAATGTGTGATCTTGATTACACAACGATATACTGAAAATGAGGACAAGGTACAAATAATGTTCGAAGCAAAGTTTTGTATCTAATAAATAATATTTGCTTAGTTAATTGAATGTTGATTCAGTCATATTCCGCAAAGAAAACGAGATAAAGCAAAAAAAAATCATCCTTTTAAATTATTTACTCTGGCTTTTCTTAATGTCCTCCCCCCTTTCATTTTCTGAGGTGGTCAACTCAAAAAAATTTAGGTTGGGAAAATGAAATTGATGCATGGCTACTATATTTTGGAGTGGAATTGACAGATGAAACGTCAACGATGAGTATTTTGATAAATAGTAGTTCTTGTATTTTTTTATAGGCAAATTTGAGATATACAAAAAGTTGCCGACTGATTGAAAGTATTTCACTCAAAACTATTTTTGAATTTTCGCAACAATTTATCGGGGTACATTGAAAATCTACCCTTCTACACTTGTATAGATTCCAAACTTATTTTTTCAGATTTTGTTAGATTAAGAACCCATGAAAACCAAAAGCAAGAATCCATCTGCCACAAAATAATAACACTCAAACACTATCGTTGTTCGTATTTACTGTTTTCAAAGGCATTTTCTGTCTACCAGATTGTCTAACTTGGTTCATCAGTTATTGATGGCACTTGGGTAAATAATTGCCGACCCGATTATATCTCCTCTCATATTGAAAATGATATGTGCCCCAATTTCAGAGTATGTCCGTTTGCCGACGAAGATAGGTTCTATATTGAATGCCCGAAAGCGAGTGCATGCTGTTATTGCTATTGAGTTCCGTCAAAGCACACCAAATGTTTACATTCATCCCAAAATAGATGCAACCTCTCAACTTCCTTTCTAACTCAAAAATATTTTGTCAATAATTGTATTCTGCAATAATGAAACGATGAATATACCTTGGCCATAACCCGATGTTTGTAATATCGAACGTGTCACAAAATGAATGTACAAGAGCACTTGTATCTAAAACAGTCGCAAACTGTAGCACAGAATCTGTCGGGATTTTGACAGTGCTGTGCCTGACAAATGCCAACTAGTGATAAATGACTGATGTCATAATAGTATATTATGCAATGAGCGTATAATGATGGCAATTCATCACGAGGTGAAGTTTATGTCTATATGACCGAGAGAATAATAGCCATTATACGCCAGAATACAGTACTTTGTCCACGACTAGTGAACACATTTGTTGAAGTTTTTTAGTTGGGATTTTGTTATATTAGATACAGTTTATTCAATCCATCCTGACACAAACTCAGTTACTTTCCGGTTGCACACTCGTAGTGCCAGACCATGACGAAAGAAAATACACCTTCTAGAAATGAATTTCAACAAAGTGAACACATAGAATAGGTGATTTTCATTTCACTATAATACTTCACAGAGATTGCTGGACATAAACGTCATTAGTTATTTGTCAAAATGGATGAAATAAGCTATTCATATATTCAGAAACACTATTATTTTGTTCGAACTAATTTTTCATACAATACTGTTAACAGGTTCGAGACAAATTTGTTTGGATTCAGAAGCTATTTCCATTTATTTATGACACGCACATTCATGATCACTGATATCTCAGTGTAGTGTAGATGCTCCTTGCTTTTTTTATATGTAGTTACAGAACTGAATTGAAAATATTTGGTGGTTTACACAAAGAAATTTCAAAAACCGATGGTTTGTAGCAAAACAATATAATATTGTACCTGAATTAAAGAAGTATTTGACAGCGGTGAATAATGACTCCTGATTCTCTAGTGAATAATGGGAATTATTGAGGTCGAGTAAACGGATGTGTAATGGATACATTATACAATAATCGTGGATAAAAATGTTCTTCGATGATAGAATCTTGACCAGTTAGATATATTATGTAATCGATAGGACTTCAACTCAAATCTTTCGATAGCGAACGATTAGACATTCCAGATACTTGTCAAATGAATCAACATTGCGGCATCTGCCCATCTCCCCCAGAAACTTTCAATAATTTTTTTCAGAAGACTGTGATTTTCAGGGTTAAACTGGTGTTTGCTTCCCAGACATCATGGATCTGAAATGCCAAATTGCTCTCTTACTCTCTTTTGAATCTGTATTGGATTTAGAGGAAGCCCAAATTATTGCTTGTCAAATGAAGTAGTGATTTCAGTTTGGACTTTCATTATCTATTTTTTCAACTTTATTGAAACCTCTTGCTGAGAAAAATGGAAAAAACCCAAATGAAGGAAAACAAATCCAAACAAAACGGTTGAAAAGGATTTTCATCAGACCTATCAAACAAGAATTTTTCAACGAATAACACAATTGAGGGGGTAAACCATAAGACGGTAATTCAGAAAGGAGACCGGTTGATAAAACGCTTCTGAAATCTCGAGTGTAACAGCTGACGTTTTTCCAAATTTTTTGATAGAATGCTGCCAAATTTATGAAAAGGAAAAGGGCGGCAACAAGTCACCAGTCGATCTTTGATGGTGAAGCCCGTATTGCCGATGATTGACGCAGAAGTATTTGAAATTTCACGTTATGCCCACTTTGAGTGATGTTATTATATTCTACAGTAATTCAACGACCCCTCGACATAGGACTTCAAACCATTCAATAGATTATTTGGGAATTCAACTATTGCTAACTTTACCGTAGGGGAGTTTTGGAAGAGTGTGTAGAACGCTTTCGAAAAGTCGAAAAACACCGTGATTACACACTTTTTAGTCTACTTTCTATTCAATTCTATTCTGAAATTTATAAGCTATTGTTTCGATGGATATATTTTTCCTGAACAGTGTTGTATATTCATGAAAATTTATTGGCCCCTAAATAATACCAATTTAACCTACCCAGCATTTTTGCTGTAACAGAGTCGGTGTCTTTCTTCAACACCTAATTTATTGAAAGATAAAAACACATGAGTTCAGTGGAAAATTGAGTTATTTCAGAAGATTGTTTTCAATATCAGCAAACACTAGAATGAATTGAGAATTTGTACCGGTTGATCCTTGTTCGAATAAATATTCTCTATAGCAAAATTTTTCTTATGATTCGCTCTAAGTTCTGAAAGCTCTGTTCTGAATTCAATGGATTATATTTCAATTTGGATGCGAAAAATGAGTTAATAGGTGGATGAATACTTCTAGTCGAACGAACATGAAAGTGGCGTGAATGAATGTCCAATCCATGGTGAAGAATTATAACATGATAAATCCTTTTCACTCTCACCAAGCAGCCTTTCATCTCTTTGAAGGGAGATATGCTGCGTAATTCAAAAACATTCGTTCGTGTTTACACTCCATACTTCAATAGAATGAAAAGCAAAATTTCTTTATTGTTGGGAAGTTCGCGTGTAGGCAGTTTTTCACGCCACCAGAAAATAAGTGATTTTCACTTCGCGTTTGAGGAATACTAATACATGGCTTCAACGAATCAGAATATTTCCCATTTGTAGATGTCGACCTCACAAGGAAGGCGCTCCCAATATCGAATGTGATCGATACTCAAGCAACTGAAATATACTCATATACATTCTGGAAGGAGGAAGTTTTGTGTTTTTTTCTCAAAACAGGAATGAATTCAATGCAGGAATGAATTGAATTCAGCAAATCTTCGTTTCTTAATGATTTCGGTGGGTAAATGAATCCATATATTTCATTTTTATAGCAGGTATGGTTTGAAACCAGCTATTTGTTTGTGAATATAATAAGAATAATAAAGAATGATATTATTGATTTTCGTCAAAACTGTAAAACCGAATTTTCAAAGGTTGAATGTTCCAATAAGTGCTCTGGATGTACCAATATTTTATATAGGTTTCTCCTAAGGAGATCATGGGGATTAGTTCAAAACTAAATAATATATGTTCATCTTCTGTAAAAACAATTATGTTTCAGTGCCATGATTTTATATTTCTCGGTGAAGATATCCCTGCCGACAGTTGTCAGAGACATTCACTATTGATCTCAGTGAAATAAATGATAAACTCCAGTTGTATGGTAGATCAGTTGTCGAACTGACTGATGATAGTTCATTCCTTAGTAAACTACTCGGACTATAGTTGAATAATGAGAATGGTTGATTTGGATTCAAGCTAAATCTGAAGCAAAATGTTTCCTGAAATTCCCGATAAAAAAGAAATGAACTTTCCCGCTGGATTGATATCGAGTTTTACAACAAGAGCAAGGATTCTGTTGCGAGATATTCGGAGATCTAGGCTGAACTGGGACCAAAATCAAACGAATGGCTCAAAGAATAAAGATTCTTTCCATCAAAATGAAATATTTATTATTGTTTGTATGTTCATTCTGAGAACATTGACGTATATCCATGAAAAGAGAAGGCGACTTATGAGAATTCAAATCATTTTTGCATTCCTGAGGGAGAGAGAACCCGAAAATGGATTTCAGAACAGTTCTTCCCCCTCAAAAAATAATAGAAAATATTTAATTTTGTTTCGGTGATTTTAATTGAATGAATTGAATCAGTTATTTGCTATTTTCATATGAGTTTTTTGTATTTGTACAGAGGTTAACAGTGATGAATGAACTACCCTTGATTTTGACACCGAGATTGAAACTGCTATCAATTTTGTTAACGAGCAGACTAGCTCAGCAGTTTCTCTTTTGGATTCAAGGTGACGGGAAAAGAATCAAATGATTCATCTCTCATAGAATGAGTATAATTAAAGGAAGTTGCTACTCCGAAGTTTGGAGATGGTTTCCTGCAGATTCGAATACTTCAGATGGAGACTAGAGCAAATATAGATAAAATGGTGATTTTCGATACGTGAATTTTTGGTTCGATATTTTCAATTCAAACCCAAGAATACCGATCCGAAGATGACCATATTTACTTATCAGAAATGTAAACAGATTATGTTGATAATTTATTTTCGATAACGATCTAAAACTATTGTTTTCTGTTTAATATAACAAAATTTTTCAACTGAATTGGATCAATATGAAGTACAGAATCGCGACAATGATTTCCAAAGACAGTTGGGAAAAATGGAAACTAATCTTCTTTCGATCACATTTGTACTGTGGAATAATCTGAATCCACATAAATACTTCAGAAAAGCAATTGAAACACTTGAGAATTTTCCAGAAAAAATGTCTTGTTGAAAAGGAAAAAGTATATTTTATGAAAAATCATAGGAACTATTTCTTTCTTATTCAAAACTGCAAGGCGGGATTCTGGATTTTTATGGAAAAACATATCTAACGCCTATATATGAACGAGACATTCTAGACACGAAAAATGATTTTATGAAATGATTTCTGCGATATTTCCAAGGGAATTCTCCAATCGAAGAAACAGCTAGTTGACAGCTGACAAAGATAAATGAAATAAGTGGGTTATGAATGGACGAGTTGCACTTGAATCAGCTTTTTCTAAGAGTCAACAATATAAGATTCAGAGTGGTGATTAAAGTACTGAGAATAAGTTGGCTGAAACAAGATTAATCTTCTTAAATTTTTGATGTGAACCTAAAGACTTATTCACCATCGTTGAAGATTAGAGCTATTTAATGAGTCCCTTTTATGTGGGATATCTCTATGCTGAAAATCCCCATGTTACTGTATCAGTATAGCGTATAATTCAGAAAAAGTTTCTGTTTTTATGATAATCATATCATTATAAAACCGGAACAAACGACATAGTACATTGAGGAAAAAACATGCTCCATCCGAAATAAAAGAATGTTCATTCAGAGTAATGTGTGTACTGAACCCTCCGGCATCACCACAATATGAATAAATAAAATGTTGAAACGGTGCCCTATAATCCGGCAAGTTATTAAACCATATGTATGCACGTAATGTTCATGAATATACCAGAGGGAGAGAGTTTTGAAATTAATTCATTCTATTTTCTCTTGTTGTTTCCCTTTTAATGATTGTAGAATACTCAATGAGTAACAATAAATAAACACTCGTCACTTGAAGAACACTCAATAGGAAACAATAAATAAACACTCGTCACTTTACTGGCAATACCGCTTTATTCGGCTATCTGTACAGAACTGAGCTCTTTCCAGAGTTAAGTAACAACCTTATTCATCATTCGGGATGACTTCATTATATGATAAAGTGAATCCTAATGGTATGCCTACACTACAATGATAACGAATATGCAACTTT
Source organism: Zygogramma bicolorata (assembly GCA_032362365.1). Lineage (NCBI taxonomy): Eukaryota > Metazoa > Arthropoda > Insecta > Coleoptera > Chrysomelidae > Zygogramma > Zygogramma bicolorata. Next base: position 132,051 of record JAVJAQ010001245.1, read on the forward strand.
TTACGAATATCTGAATCAATGAGTTCATAGAATATTTTCAATGGAAAAACCTAATTTTGGTAATTGAATGATCACTTATTTTTTATATACAGCTATACAGAAGCTATAACTTCATCAGGGCAACTGTCTCAAAGAACCCTTGAGGTGAGAATCACCCTAATATGCTCCGAAAAAAACTGTGTCTGTTCCTGAACAAGAAAACTTGTCATGTGATGTTACGACAATCATGGGGAAATGGATGCCATATCTTTTGATAACTGGTTTTGACCATGGTTCCGAAACCAGAAGAGATTTGATCGATGACAATTGTGTAACTGTTCGAGACAACGATTCACACTATCCAAAGAAGCGATAAAAACTCCTTCCACAGCCACAAAAAAAAGCTATAACGCAAGACTGAATGCGTTTGAGAAAAACCATTCGGGGATATTATGGAAAAAGCAGAACTTTTGATGACAGTGAATGATTCTAACCAAATATAATAAATACATTGTTGAAGAAATTGCCAAAGCACATAATATAATAGTATTATGTTTTTCTCCTTATCAATACAACTCAACCTAATAGATCTTATTTGGGCAGATATAAAAGACAAGGAAAATACTACTCCTCAATAGGTACTTCCAAATAATGTGATCTTAAAAATATTCAGTGGAGGTGTTTCGTCTGCTAATAATAATAATAATAGGTTTTTATTTTCCAAAATATCGATCTGACAGAAGAAGATTAACTTAGTAAGTACATATCAACAGATTCATGGGAAAACGCCGAAGATCGGGTGGTCATGCATCATGTACGAAGTACACAAAGCACAACCTCTGTTATTATTCTTAAGCGTGTGAAAAATGTTATTGAGAAATATAATAATAGAAGAAAATATAAAGGTTGAGCAACCAACAAAAATAATAATAATAATAATAATAATACGAGTAACAAGTTACATAAAAACATATGAACACTCTCATGTATTTCATTGTGAAGTTAGTTGTGAAAAACAGTAATAAATGCTTATGATGAACCAAGTCGTTGCCTAATTCTATTGGTCTTCTAAGAGATATTTTTTCAAATGTTTTTTGAAGCTATTTCCTCTGAAAGACTTCAAGCTTTGAGGGATCGAGTTATAAATTCGCGAGACCTGATACGATAATGACCTTCTGAAAGTAGTTGTTCTGTGAGCGGGGAGTGTTATAGTCCCCTTATATCGAATATTTATATTATGCTGCTGGAAAATGAAGTAAATGCGGAGGGCATGGAGGGCATGTAAAAGATGAAGTAGAAATGAAAATTTTGAGATTAGACCGTCTAAGGGATGATTGAGTTGACAAAAATCCGTTTATAATTATTTTTAATGATGATTTTTCTAGAAGCATTTCTGAAATCTATAATCGGGCCAAAATGTCGAAATGAATTATCATTTTGTAACTATTTTTTCCAATATTAACGCTAAAACTCAATTTCGAAATCAAAAAAACATCAAACAAAATCAAACGTGAGTTTTGCTTACAGAGCTCATTCGAGTCAATGCAAAACGAATACAAAACTTCTATAAACGGAGTAACGTTAAATGTTCTGCATTTTTTTACATGTGTATTTCATTCATGAAAACCACATAATATTCACTTTTATTGCCAAATATTTCTCTATATTGCGTGATTTCTTTTATCGAAAAAACTTTTTTATTTGTATGATATCTATCAGATGAGTAACAGTTATTTGAGTCTCTCTTTATGAATCTTCTATCTCAGAAATTCGGCGGCTCAAAGATAGTCTCCTTTAGGAATTGTACTGGGTATTTTGTCTTCTATTGGTAGTTCAGAAAAATCCAGAACGATAATTTGAAAGTGGGTAGGACTCAGATTATAAGAAATGTCTGAGGAACCATATCTTATACATTTTCGAACCATTATTCATTTAATGGTAGTCTGATTTTGATCTCAAAAAACTCCCTGAAAATATTCAGAGTTCGTTTTCGAAACATATTGCTTGTAACACCCTTTTCACTCCCGATTGATCATACATAACTATTTCATTACCTCTACTGAAAAGGATAATTCTATCAGGGACATAAATATTGAGTTTCAGTTAACCTAACCGCAATTCGTTGTTGACTTTATTGAATCGAACGCAAACTCGAACGACAGGAATTAATAGTTCACCCTTCTGTTTCAGCCTACCCGACGGGAAATGCCACGTATGGATTAGCATAGTCTTGGGAGGATTCAGCTTGTTGGCGAAGGAAACGGGTGTCACCGTCTTCATACTCAATTTGGCTTACGATTTCTACCTCAACTGGCCTAGCGTCAAAAGGTAGGCTATCATGTAGGAGATTTCCATTTCCTTGTCAATTTTATCAAGACCTCATAGTCCAGTCTATGAGCATTTTCCCGTGTATTTATCCCATACAGCACCGATTCGCATGAAAATTTGGATTCAGGACCTACATACAGTCTTTTTCAAAATCTACCCTGTGCCGAGGGTTGCTTTCTCCCTAGGGGTGGATGCCACCCCTTCTTGGGGGTGAAAAACTTTTCATTGGAAATAAGTGCGGAAATCAATAGATTGACTAATTCTAAGCACTTTTTGTTCAATGAAGTTTTTTCTGAAAAACAATACTTTTCGACTTATTCACGAGTGAAATTGTCGGTTTTCAGTCAAAAAAACACTCATCCTCTCTTCCCCCCCCCCTTTGGAAAAAATCGTTGCCTAGTGGAACTATCTATATATATATATATATATATATATATATATATATATATATATATATATATATATATATATATATATATATATATATATATATATATATATATATATATATATATATATATATATATATATATATATATATATATATATATATATATATATATATATATATATATATATATATATATATATATATATATATATATCCCGCTCGAAGAAGTTAATTTTTCTCAAATTCTTATGATTTGTCTGAATGCCGCTATAATTTCATTCCATTATATATATATATATATATATATATATATATATATATATATATAATATACACATAGTTCCACTAGGCCTGAAATATAGTTACTATGTGTATTCTTCAATATACTAATGTACATACTCTAATTTCTACAAAAATTGTTTTTGTTTTTTTTTCCCATAACTCGCTTAGTCTTCAAGCATTCAAATCCACCAAAAAGTTTTTTGTAGCTTTTTTCAAGAGCTATAAGCTCATCTACATTATTTTTTGTTTCAGATTTTATTTTTGAAAAGGTTCATGCTGAAAGGGCTCAAAAAAGGAACTTGGCGCAAACCCTCACAATATTCAACTGGCCATATCTTACTCTATTTTCATCCTGCAGAAAAAAATGAAACACCGAAATTTTCAGAGGGGAATAGCCTTCAATTTTGTACTCTAGAAAATTTTGCATGTGATCAATACTTTTCGGGTTATTTCGAAGAAATGGTGATTTTTGCTTAATCACGTATATGATTTTTTCCCTTCAATCCCAATTTTTTCCAAAACTACGTACTTTCAATTGATGACAAACTCAGAACTCATCATAAGAACATAAATGAAGTGAATTATGGAGTACCAACGTTTTCGAAGGGGGGGAAAAGAGGATGAGTTATTCACAATTTTTTTCAACAAAAAAATAGGATTCAATATTATTTCCTTCATACCTCGCTCAGTTTTGATCCTGGAACCTTTTGTAGAAAACAAAAATGAAGGATTTTTGGAGGGCTTCAAAAAAGATCCAAAAAGTTTTTCCCGAAAAATTCCCGGTTATTGTACGTAGAAACTTTCCATTTTGGCGTTTGAAAATACCATCAACTTTCAACAAACAATTATTCAGTTTGTAGTGGGTTTGCATACATCACATATGAACGATCGCCTTTGTTTTTTCAAATGCTATAATTTTGATCTCTGCAGGTTTTTCGATTAGATGCATTATTTTCCAGTTATTCGCGAAAAAGGATCGAAAAACGTGTTTTTTTTACTGAAAACCGACAATTTCACTCGTGAATAAGTCGAAAAGTATTGCTTTTCAGAAAAAACTTCATTGAACAAAAAGTGCTTAGAATTAGTCAATCTATTGATTTCCGCACTTATTTCCAATGAAAATTTTTTCACCCCCAAGAAGGGGAGGCATCCACCTCCAGGGAGAAAGCAACCCTCGGCACAGGGTAGATTTTGAAAAAGACTGTATGTAGATCCTGAATCCAAATCTTCATGCAAATCGGTGCTGTTTGGGATAAATACACAGTTTACACTTTTTTCACCGTCATAGACTGGAGTATCAATATCGGCTTTGTTTATGGAGATATGGTTAATCAATGCTTGTGTAAGAAGTATTAAAAAGTAAGCGTTTTTTGTGACGCCATCTACAGAATAATGTCGATATTTCCGCTTACTTCACAATATACGACAAAGTTTCCTTCTCTGGAGCATTGTTTATAGAGATCATTGTTTATAGAGATATAGTTAGTCAAGTAAAAGTAGTGATACTGATAGTTAGTCAATGCCTGCGTGAAAAGGATTTGAAGCGTGTTTGTTTCGCCATCTACACTATAATGTCGATAGTTTCGTTAACTTGAGGGAAAAATAGATGCAAACTTGTGTTTGTCAGTTTGACAAAAATATTGAGAGCAAGAAAATGAATCTTTGAAATAGAGTTGACGATAGAAGTTTGTAAAGGAGATGAAAGTTTATACATTGAAATAATCTTCAAAACATGAAAGACCTAATCGGCGGAAAATTCCACTTTTTTTCTCAATTGATTGCCATCTTTTGGTGTTATGTATAAGTAATCAAGAAAATCTGTGATTCCAGCTACGACGTCCGTAAGGAAAACTGAAGAAAAGACATGTCTTGGAAACGAAATCAATCAATATGATGAATGAACTATACTGTATATCTATAAACAATGTAGAGATATAGTTAGCCAACCTTATGTAATTATAATTTGAAGGGATGGATACTTCGGTAGATGGCACTAGTGATTTTGTTTCCAAGTCATGTCTTTTCTTACGTTTCTCTTACGGATGTCGTAGCCTGAATCAATTTCCTTGATTACTCATATATGATACCATAACATGACAATCAATTCAAAAACAGAAGTAGAATTTTTCAATCAATTTCGTAGATCATTCTGTTTTGATGATTATTTCAATGTATAAACTTTCATCTCCTTTATAAACTTTTATCGTCAACCCTATTTTGAAGATTCATTTTCTTTCTATCCATCACTTAATGATAATTTCATATGGTTGATGAACTCTATATGTGTATAAATAATGATATAGGCGACTATTCCGGAAAATAAAATTCCTCCTGAAAGAGGGTTGAAAAGGGTATTGGATGGAGGATGAAGTGACAGAAACAATAATGTCACTTGAAAGATAGGAATTTCTCTGATCACAATCAAGAAATGATTGGTTATTTGGGAAATATTTCGTATTCATTATGTTCACGATAGTCATTTGAGCTTGTAGAAAGGGTGGTAAAACAACAATTGATTTCAAAGCATAATTCCACCATGGAAACACTCGTTGCTGTTGAATATGATTGCCCAAATAATAGTAGTCGAAATAAAAGATTGCTTCATTTCATATTCGAATATTTGAAAAGTTCACCAATCAGGTCCCGGCAATGAAATTTGTTGGCTGATTCATCTATGAAAATATTTTCCATATTGTTGCAAACACTCTTACTGTGCGTACTCTGGTGTCAAGATATTCATGCAAAAAATCAGATGCTCGAGCAGGTTATTCTCCCTATATTAGAGAAATATCTTTCCGCAAATCGCTAATGAATTTTTACATTCCAGACAAAATTTCTTGCGGAGAAAGTCAAAATTTCCTTACTGTTGAGAAAGTTCCTTACAGGTGTGAGGGTCCTATATGAATGCTCGAAAAGAGTTTCCTTAGTAATTTGCTTACAAATATCGAAGCACTATTTATTCGAGAATGAAATTAAAAGCAATTTTATCAGAATTAACTATGATATATTAAATTTTAAACTAATTGCGAGAAAATAGTATATTTACCTGGTAGGCAAAGCCACATTCCTGGCTATCTTCACCGTCATCCAGGAATGTTTGGCTTTTCCTAGCTTGTTAAAAATTCCATTCACTCTCGAACTCTCTGTACTGATGGAAGGTACTCCATCAGCTGGAAAAAACAAGTTTGCAAAATAAGGTTTTTTGAAGTTGACTGAGGTTTTATGAATCATTTTTGTCTTTTTCCTTCTAATCAAAATTCATAAATACAACTTCTATGAGAGAGGTAAAAACAAATACAAACAGTCTCTGTTAAGAGGTACGTGTGTATTACTACCCGTACCCGTACCTATATGGCGACGAAGGGCACTGGGTTACATGAATTAAGCCAACAAATAATTCATCATATTTCATTTCCCCTACAAATATACCTAAGTTCCTAACTAGTGAAGTTTTCCTACCAAGCATCAGAAAATCGATATGTAAGTAAGTAAATGGTTCATTGGTTCTTTGTATGAAGTAAATCTTAAAATTCATGGTGTGGAACATGTCAACACAATAGTAAAATTGAATAGATAATGAAAACATGAAATACAAAAACACAAATAAACTATTCGGGCTGAGCTTCGCGAGGTCTTCAACTCATGATTCCTAGCACGGAAAAAGATAAGGGATGGTAGTATATCGAAGTGATATAATTCATGATGCTTGACCTCAGATACTGAAACATACTCGACTGAAACCATCAGTCAATTCCATTTCCATACATATGAACTTTTCCATATGGCCTGATATGTTTTCGCAAAATATTCATATGCAAGAGTACGGTTGAATTCCTTTCGGAAAATATTGATCCTACGGAATGGTTATCTATTATATCCGCCCAAACATTGATTTTCACCCATTATCCAAGAGTGTGGCATTTTGGAAACAGATGTGGATTCACGCCAAACCGATCATGATCACTTTATCTCTTTACTGTGGATTTATCATATCAAGTCTCACCTGATTTGGTACAAATCGACTCATTTCATGCTTGATATCCAAAGATATTATAAGCAACCCTGTCCAAGGCATAGTTTATAGATGTAATGAGTTTTGTTGATAATATATCACTCCGAAAATATTTTATGAAGACTAAAGTGAATTGAGAAATCTTTCTCTCCTACATCAGGAGAAGCTGAACGATGAACATCTCCATACTAGTAGGAATGGATCAGAAGATTTTCGAAACTACAAGTGCTATTTATAATGGTGTTATAAGACCTCTCCTTCCATATGAAATCAAATGATTCCCTCCATCTCACAAGTAATAAAGTCAAATGAGTATATTCCACATAATACTCTTTCTAGAGATCAATTACACCAAACTTATGTGTTGGAGTATTTGATCTCTAAAAAATGTTTCAACTTCTACACCAAAGGTTTCATCTATTCATCATCATTATTCAAAATTGTATTTTCGAAAATGTGATTTTCCACTTTTGTGAATTCGAATAAATAAGAATTTCTGTGAATAAATAACATCAGATATACTGTAGATGGTATGTTCGATTCAAATTTCGAGTGATTGGTATACGAATTAACCAAAAAAAGTTAACTCTATGTTATCCAGTATCCGTCGCATCATACTGGCAGGGAAGTTGCACGTCTTTTTCATAGCATTACGGAAATTTCATTTGATACCTTCAATTTTGTATTGGAACTTTTAACTTAAACAATATGGGAAAGTCTCTGAGATGTGTTCATGGAAAATATATATCTTTTCTTCATGCTGAAATCATCTTCTATTTACTAACACTTCGACAGCTTATATTAGCCGATTTATAATTTGGTTCAATAGAATTTCACTTGAACATTAATCTCACTCAGCATATAGAATTCCCATATTTGTAAATGAAGGATAGTTTTTAACAAGAATCACTACGAAAACTAGGACAATGAACGTATGATTCTCGAAATGCACCTACATTAATGATTGAACAGTGAAGCGAATCATTTCTCAGGATACAGTTTTTCTCTTTCAACTCAACTTATCAATATATTCAGGAAATTATTGAATGTTTTGCCATTTTGTAGTGAGTGAATATTCTAGTGTTGAACAGTATTCAGCTTCGAAAGTGTGTGGCACACCCCTCCTTTCCATTTGATTTTTTCCGAGATGACCCAGTATTCATGCATCAATTCCATCATCCCAATTTAAAATTCTTTCAGTTGACTCGTTCAAAAAATGAAAGGGGAACGACATCAAAAGAAGCCACTGTATATAGTCTATAATAATTTTTTTTTGCTGCTTCTGAGGTATAAATCTTACAGCGCTCCATTATCTTGGTATAATGAATAGTACTAATTGAATGCTGAAATTTCAGAAAGTTTATTCATTTGTTGAAATGTTGCACAGATCCATCCAATTTTCTTGGTCTGGTCCTGTTATAGAAATCGTAACTTTGTGAACAATGTATCAGACAGATATTCTCCCAAGTTTGATTAATCTGTCTAGAATATCTTAATCTGTTTCAGAACTCTGTTAGAGATGAAATGGAATCCAGAAACTCTCCTATTCGCTAATAAGGCTGCAAAGACCCTTACATCGGTAAGTGCGGACTATCTAACTATTATCGATATTCGAAGTGGGGTAGATTCTACCTCAATTATAATCATTATGTGCTGTGCTGGTAGTCTCGGACGAAGTTACTGGTATGGTAGTCGCCAATTGCACTGAATATAGGGCAATTTCGTTATTCAGAAGAGCTAATTTGCATTCTAGAAGTAAGGCGGTTGAAATCAAGAGTTTGAAGGGAGATATATTGCTCGTTATCAGAATTATTTAACCTGGGATACTGGAATTTTGTCAGAATTTCTAACAAAATTCCCCCTGATGATGGTCCTATGACCGAAAACGTTCGGGAACAGCTAATTTTATATATATGCACTATAGCCTTAGAGCACATTTGCTTTCAAACAATAAATTGTTCGTTTTCGTTAACCAGCTGACGAACGTCAACCCTCAGAAGTCGAAACTTGTGCGAGCAATGGATCAACGAGGCCTTACCTTTTAACGTGCGATTACCCAGCACGGTGGCCCGGCGAGGATTCGAACCCCGGCCTTCCGCTTGATAGGCAGATATGCTAACCACTACACTACCGAGACCATTACATGCTGATCTTCATTTATTGACACAAATTTCAAAGTGCATACAACCTCTACCTACAAAAAATAAAATGTGTTGAATACACAAACTCACTAATTCTAGTTCGTTCTTCGTTATCTATAGTATTCCACTGCCTAATTAGTTCGATTGAGGATTTGATGGGACACATCAGTGATTCAGGAGTGCTATCCTGAAGGTTTTCCTTCAATATCTAGGTACGACCGGATATAATTATTCTCCAATCTTACGTCTACGATCAATTCATATCGATGAGCAAGAAACAGTTGAATTTGAAATGAGAAAACCTCATCATATACTAGCTAACCTATGCCCACTTCGTTGGGAGTTGATCATTTTTGTTTCGGAGCGCTCGAAAGAGCGTTTGAAAGAAGTCGAAAATGTTATAAACCTCTTTTTTCAACTCGCTAGACAATGAATTTCAATAAAATAGGAAACACGTCCTCAATTGGAAGTAGATTGAAGTACGTTGTCCCATACATACTGACCCGTTTTTTGCCTACGTCATACGAAGAACACAGCCTTTAAGTTTCAGGTCTTATCAGTGGTCTAGGTTGTGGGTTGATTAACCCCTGAAATGAATTTCTACCACTTTTCAACCCCTTCAGGCGATTTATTTCAATGAAAAGCGGAACATGTCTTCCATTAATTCTGTCGAATTATTTTTATGCAAAATTTTAAGTAGATCATTGAACTGAGGAATCAAGTTATCTCATGCAAATTTGGTGCCCGTTTTTCACCCCCTTAGGAGTGGAATTTCTGAAAACACGGCAAAACGTAATAGAAATCAAATGTTATTTTCCTGGTTCTGATATACTTCCTCGCTAATTCTCAGCCAAATCGGTTCAGCCGTTCTGAGTTATAAATAGTGTAACTGATATAAATATATTTATATCACAGTGATAAAAAATTATTCGATTTCTCGTCGATAATTCTTCAATAGTAGAGTGGAATGAAACTTGTTCAACTGAAATCAATACGTATGGTTACCATAATATTTTTTTCAACAAATTGACTGCTGAGTGAAAAACATCGTTTATTTTCGCCATTCACTGTATGCAACATAAATTATTCCGGTGAATGATTATCGGTCAGACTGGTTTTGATTTTCAATTCAATGATTCGCTGATTTTTTCTTCTTTTCCAATATACTTTATTATAGACCACAAATGTTTGTAGCAAATTGCATGCCCCAAAATTTTGTTGAGAAATAGTGATGGAAAGAGTTGAAAGAAAAATCCTATTTTTGTTCTATTGAATTTCACAGCAACGTTTTTCTTAACCTCGTGAAAATATCATGAAAAACTCATCTTTTCTTTGACTCGTCTATCACATCGAGCTGTCATTGTCCGAATTAGACAGAATGTTTATTTATGTCCTTCAACAAAAGTCCAATATTGAAGGAACACACTTGCTGTTTCGACAGAGGTAGTGGGGAACACAAGAATGCCGTCAGAGCTCGGAATCACATTCAAAAATACTGAAAATCTCCAAACAGGATGCGATTTCGCCTGATCCCCCTTCTGTACATGTGAGCTCCCCTTTGCTCTGCGGAATTTTGTCAGTTTACCTTCGATATTGTAACAGTTGCTAATTTGAAAAAAATCTTTTTTTCCAGCTTGGTATTATTCTGGCGCTCCGACTTGCAGTTCTTCAAGGATCTTTGCCAAAGTTTTCCCAACAAGATAATCCTGCAGCATTTCATCCATCAACATATGTGAGGTATGTGAAGGAAATGATAGTGGAATTTATATTGAATTATTCATTTGGACAAAATATCCAATAACCTTGTCCCATATTCTCAACAAAAAAATCAACGAGAATTACCACATAGTCTTAGCAAAACTCATGAGATCATGCTAGGTTTTGTATATGAGAATTCACCTCTGCAAATTAAAACTATTCATTTGTACTCTGATAATATGATTGGATTTTATGGTGAGAGAGGTGGAATCCTTGACAGTTGAGTTTCATTAATGAGACGATATACTTTTCATGAATGTTACTCATTAAAGTGGGATATTCTGTACCAGGAAATATGCGTTTGTTACAGAAAACTCACGAATATAATATTCAATGGCAACTTTTTTCTTCCGAGAACAGAGTGTAAAATGTTGAAGCAAAAATGTTTTCGCAACACCATTTGATGCTCCTGCTTATTATCCATTCATAACATTCACACAACTCCTCTTTTGCGTTTCGATTCTCCAGCAAATATGGGCGCCTGCTGAAAATACGAAAATTTACGAGGGATTTACAGTGAAGAATAAGTCGCTCTCAGCAAATCTTCGAGTAGAAGAGATAGAAGGGTTGGCACCAGGATTTTTATTTATGATCCACCAGAATTTATGAATGAAGTGTTTCAAGAAACTTCGTTCACAATTATATGCTATTTATAAAAAATATAAGTCACATTTCAATAAAATTCCTCACTGAATATAGACCATGAATTCTTATATTCGAATATTTTATTTTTCGAATATTATTCGGAAGGAAATTCTTGTGGTATATCAATTTTCTCTCCTTAGATCATGGGTTGATAACTCAACACAAAATCTGTGAAAGAAGGGCAGAAAAGTTGTTGCATGAATCATAATAGTTCTAAATGAGAACTATTAGCCAGCAACTTCTCGTGTAATTCAAAATTGCATATCAGATGATATTCACATTTATAAAACTGCTCTTCTTTATTTTGTTTCCCGAAACATTCCTGAACGCAAATGAAATGTGAAGTGTATTCTGATATTTTTGAATATGACCCGAATTCTTTTCCGTCCCTGCTCTGAAAATATATGTGCGTCCCTTGCATCGATTTCGATTTGAAACACCACGAATTGTTCGGAGCGAAACCTTACCCCCATATTTCCATAAACTCGTCCGATTCTCTCCCAGAGAACAAGTGTTATTCCACCTCTTGAAGCATACATTATTCAGCAGTCGTGGTGAAATTGCTAGCTCCTTATTAAACAATGAACAATTCCCACATTTCATGCAAAACCACTGTGCTGGAGTGGCACGACTGAGACTTCCTGTAAGATGATTTCAAGACGCCAACAGAGTTAACTTGCATGTGTGAAATTATTGCGACTTACATTCCACATCAAAACTTTGTATTACACTAAAAACCGTTTCTCTTTGTGGAGTTTACAATGACGCAAATTCTGCTTCTTGGAAACGACGGACCAGATTATTTCAGAAGTTTGATACGGCTTATGCAGCATGACTGCCAATTTTGAGGAACGTGAATGGAGCTGGGATTTCGGAGTAACAAAAGAAATATGGGTTGTCATATTTGAAGGAATGACAAAAACATTAACCATAAGCTCGTCTATCACTGCTGAACGGCTTGAATTAGGTATTTGCTCAGCCGTATATCCATTCATCAAGTTGGCACTAACGATAATTTTCAAGAAAACAACAGAAAGCTGAAATTAGTATTCTCTTCGAATGGCGGATTATGACTTTCACTTCATACAAGGGTGGATATAATCCTTTGATATAAATCTCGCGGAAATTGTATAGAAGGAATAACTTTTTAGTGAAATGACGACAATCTGACTTGGGTGATCTTTTTATCTCCATCACATATGTGGTTGACTGTTTTGATTCAGATGAAAGTAAGGTTAGTACAATATTTTATTTCTGACCGGGATATTATAAGGTTATATCGTCATTGTTACGCTATCAATAAAGAGGGTCATAACTCCCTTGGGACATTATAGATTTTATAATTCCCTCTACCTTTCACAAGTAAAAATAAAATTATATATATATATATATATATAAATATATATATATATATATATATATATATATATATATATATATATATATATATATATATATATATATAGTGAGTAGTAACATTTTTCCGTGTCAGCCAGTCCAGATATATCTTGTATTCTTTTTGGTATACGGCTTCACTTTTCGATGGAATTAATGATTCTCTTGCTTGTTCAGCTCTTTTCAAAATATCCTCCATTATATTTGGGGTAGAAAACACGTTTTTACCGCAAACACAGCTTGATAACAAAGTTCTGTTTATAAACAAGTAACATAGCAACAACCTAGCAACAAGAAAACTCTACTATAATCAACGGTACCTGATTCAAATATACCGGGAAGGTAATGTACATTTTTCCGTTTCAAAAATGAACAAAATTTTATTGAAATCGGTCAGAAATAAAATTATCTATGTACCACGGGAATCCCTTGGCCGGAGGCCCTCATGACGCAAACTTTGCCATCGGTAATCAAGGCCCTCCTAATTCCCTTGATACATAAATAACTATTGTGTAATAAACAGAAAACGAGTTATACGGTGAAGAAAGGATATTAGACTTTCGACTAATGTCATTGATTTTATTCATACTTTCTCTTCATTCATATCAAAATAGATACAAGGATTCTTGGAGAAAGTGTGTCTGATATCAATAGTTGTTTCGGTTGAATTGGAAATGAAGAAATATCTTGATTTATCAACATACTGAGTAACTTTGACGATATGTCCAAGCCAGCCATGGATAACTACACAGGAGATTAAAACACCTGTCAGAAAATAACAACTTCCCTGGCTGATACTACGGAGAGAACTTATAGTAGGTATCACGGAAAGAACTATTTTCATGAACATAAATTGACGGAGAATAGACATGTTATTCATGGAAAATAGATAAACAACAATCATAATGCGCAAGGATATCCAGAAAGTGAATGTCATTTTTTTAGTAACGTATGAATGGATACGAGTCAGATACAAATATTTTTTTTTCAAAAACGACAGGGATTCATGAATTAAGAACTCATCCTACCTTTCAACAAATATAAATAGGTCATACAGAAAATTTTTGTTGAACCATTGGTTCATTTCGGTTTCGGATAACAATTTTTTTCTCCTTCAGTCGGTTTTCACCTCTGAAGCACATGCATTATAAAATGGCGGATATCCAGAAATTGAACTTCCTATGTTTTTATACCTCTCAGAACCAGTTTTTCAATGCAAGATATCTGTCAGAAGGAAATAACCAACATTTTTCACCCTTATCATTGTCAGTTATATCTCACGAGCACCATCTCATTTCTTCCATCTGTCTGACAGATAACTCATTTATCCTTGTATCACCATCATCAAATGAATTCTATGAACATAGTTTTGGGCTCGATTGAATGAGTGAATCACTGTTATATGACTAGACTAGACCATTGTTATATGATTGTCTAGAAAAAACAAATACTAACAAATGTCTGTCATACGAAGGTAGTAGTTCATACTCAAAGTGGAAGACCAATTTTATTGAAAAAGGAAACACGAAGTAATCTCCACAACAAATTCAATTCCTAAAGGAACTATGTCCTACTTAACAACTTTAGTCCGCCAGTACAAAAAACTATTCATCCAGAGGAAATTGACTTCACTGGACGTCTGGTTCAACAGCGAGTGTTTGAGAAATTCCATCACCCCCAGATACATCTCTATACAAACAAAGTCCCATAGTTTTGCTTCCCGAAAAGCTCTGACCGTTGCTCGAAGGATTTGGCTCAAAGAAGAAATAAGCAATCTTTATTCTAAGTTGAATACTATTAATTCCATATTGAAATGGCTCCATTTAAAAATTACCAGTTTGTTACACGAGATCGAGTGGTATACCTTGGAGACTGGTGTGAGGTACGTAGATGAGGATTTGGGTAACCGCAAATACAATAAATTAAAATAAAAATTGAATAGATTGTTCCAAGAACAAATTAATCCTAATGTTAACTTCAGTAGTAAATTCTCTGATTTTGAGTTTCACCCCAGAGTATTGAATTTGTCTGATAATCGGTTTGATGATAATGAAATGTCACTTTTAAATTCTGGTTTGAAATATAATATAGACAATACTCGGAATAAAAATAACTTACATTTGTTGGCAATAGAATGTGAGAGAGTGATTGAAGTCAATCAATTTCAAGACAAAACTATGTTACGTGGCCTAATAGCATCTGCTATTAGACAAAGTCATAACTATACCCCTAACTTGAGAAACTCTCTCAACAAACATGATAAAATTAATCTGAAAAATATTGAAAATTAAATACGTATTAATAATTTGGTGATATCCAAAGCAGATAAAGGTAATTGTTTGGTCATTCTCAATAAATTAGATTATATTAATAAAGTTCTTGATTTTCTTAATGAAAATAACTTCTCTAATGTTAATTCTAACCCTACCCCTAAATTCACTTTACATGAACTCTCCTCATCCTGCTATCAAATTCACTATGGAAATAGAGAACAATAAATCTTTAGCCTTATTGGATCTTTTGATCTCGAAAAACAACCAACATTTTGAATTTTTCATCTACAGAAAACCAACTCATACTGATAATATTATATCCTGCCACTCTTTTCATCCTGACACACATAAATTTGCTTCTTTCAATTCTCTTTTCTCCAGACTTTTCTCTATTCTTTTGAACGAAGAGAATTTCACCAAGGAACTGAACATTATCCGGCAAATAGGTTGTAATAATGGTTATCCTTTCCATATTATTGAAAAAATATACAATCGTCATGTCCATAAAAACGTTAATTGCTACCTTCGTACCCCCACGAAATACACCAAATTTAACTCTATCCCCTTTTTAGGAAAACTATCCTACAGTATTAAAAACATTTTCAATAAAGCAGATAATAATTCATGTATCTCATTTAAAACAAACAATTCATTAGGAAAAAACTTCATTAACAATAAAGATAAAATACCCTTAACGGAAAAATCTGGAGTTTACGAATTGATGTGTTCCCATCCTGATTGTAATAGTGTTTATGTGGGACAAACTGGTCGTAATTTCAAAATACGTCTTAAAGAACATATTAGAATGATAGTTAAATATAAAAATCATGATAACACTTTTGAAATTTCAACTAATAATTCTTTTGCTAACCACATTATTAACTCTAACCATTTTTCAATCCAGAAACAGCTTTCGATATAGTTCATATTTGTGATAGAGGTGCGCTACTCAATATTAGTGAAATTTTCCATAGTAATCAAATTTCGAAACAACCTTTCTATAATTCTCTTAATGATCAGATTAACTTTGATTGTGTACCTTTTTTTGATTCTATTTTAACTTTCTCTTCCCATAATTGAATTTTTTTTTTCAGTCACAGAAAAGATATTGTTTCTCCCTAATGTTAAATCATAAAAAAACTTGTTTAAATTCATTTACTTGCATTATAACAACCCATTATCTGTCTCCTAAAGACTGAACCTTCAAACTGTTTATAGTTTTCTAGTTTTTTTTGGATTTTTGATTTGCCCCATTACTCCTAGGTGCCTCCACTTGTCTCCTTGATGATTATATCTCGATTTTGTTTCACGATTTCGTCCATTTTGTTGTCTACCCACGCCACATTTGCACGGTGTTTGTTAATTTTTCCAAGTTGTAATGCAGTTTTTATTATTATTCTGGGGTTCCACCCCCATCTAATAACATAATCCAACTTCTTGAACCACTTTGGTTCACGAAAGTAGTTTAAGGATAGTTAATATGTAGTTCGTCAATTTTGATCTCCCAACGTTCGTAAGTATCATTTAAAAAAAAATCACTTCTACTGTTTTCTCATTGTTAACTCTATTTCAGCCTTTTTGTACCTAACTGAAGATAAACATATATATGTTCGAAACATGTCTTATTAACTAGGACATAGTTCCTTCAAGAATTAAATTTGTTGTGGAGATGACTTCGTGTTTCCTTTTTCAATAAATGTCTGTCAGATTGCCTTCTTAGCACCAGGCTCGGCACCAAATCATTCGGAAAAAAGCAATCCGTCTGGGTGATTCTCCGCTAACGGACTCGCTCACTTTGTCGGAATATCGTAGAAAGACTTGTCTTTCTTCTATAGATCTCCACGGTCGATGCTCTTATGAATTATTGCCAATTGCTCCACCTTTGGCAGTTTCTACACGGATGACCTGACGAGTACAATATTCCCACCTCTTCGTTGTGGGCTCGGCAATTATTACCCTTCATCCCTTGATTCACGCGGTATTCTTTAAACATTCAGCATCTTGAGGAGGAGTCAATTGATCAACTGATACAATTTCCTCTTGAAGTAAATAAGCTTGTTAGAGGAACGCAAATCGAGTATGAATGATTTCAATGTTGGGATGGAGTTTTTTTTCTTCGAGAAGTTCAACAAGGAACAATATTCAAGTAGGTAACTGGTTTACATCAGTGGAGTCCTGAGCGGTTTTTACCATAATTCCTGAATGACACTATCTCGGTATGGAACTTCAGGTTTTCATCTCTTCTGTTCCTTCCAACACAACATTATTATTTTCTTCTCACAAATGAAACGAACTCTTTATGAATCTGAAGGGCAGGTCGCCCACTGATTCTTGTCGGTTTGAATAGTTCATTAAACTGAAAAGAAATCTGTGAGTGGCTGTGGAGAGTTTCCCGGAAATCCGTTTCTCACAAGAGAGGAGCTTTTCTCCTGCTTTCGTTGATCCTGAGGATATTTCTGGCGATAAAAGCCACGATATATGAGGTCTCGTCCTATCCACGATGAAACGAGGATGAAATAAAGTTACATTGATTCTTCTTTGATATATGTTCCCTCCGTGTGAAGCATCAAACTTTATTCTCACACATCCGAGTCAGTAGTGCCGCGAACTCTGACACTTGAGTGTCGTAATATGAGTTGCAACATTGTGAAGTCTGCAAAAACAATTGACAGGAATAAAATTAAATTTACAAAGAACTAAAAACCTTCGGAATCGTTGTGCAACGCAGTATCCTGAAATTTGGGAAGTTCATATCAGGACAACCGAAATGTTTGTTATAAATGAAATATATATATATATATATATATATATATATATATATATATATATATATATATATATATATATATATATATATGCAACAAAATGCGAAATTCACGAGGAACGTCTGATAAACCAAAGTTTTCTGCCATTACACTCGTGTATTGTTGTCACTTTTGTTGAAATGAAAATTCCAAAAGCATCCGCTGGGCTTGATGTCAACAAAAGTGACAACAATACACCAGTGTAATGGCAGAAAACTTTGGTTCATCAAATATATATATATTTTCACCTCGAGATTTTTTTTATTTTTGTAAATTTCCAAAGATACCTCAATTGTGGTTTCTTGTTTGCAGTACCTAATGAACATTGTTTTATGTCAGGAATTGAAAAATCTCGATTGTTTTCTTGATGAACAACTGGTGAGGGAAAAGTTCATCTAGTCTTCATTTTCCCAATGTAGGAATCGGTTAGCTATACCCGTTGGGTTGATAGTGATTTGTAGGGGTAGAACAACTTATGCTGTTCGACGATGAAAACGGCAATAGACATAAGTTTTCAATGAAAATTGTTTGGGAATTGATTTCACATATATTTTTTTTAGTTCCCATCGGAAAGCATTTTTTACTGTATTCCGATGATCAAGATATATGCATTTTTTGGGAGAATCCGTGCTTAATGATCTAATCTAGGTGATGATCTCGCTGAACATAGATCTTTCTCTTGGAAAACCTTTACTTACATCTGTGCAGATAAAGTGTTATGGTAACTTGTAAGGTTCCGTCAGAACACCCGTAGATAAAAAAGAAAGGTCAGTTATTTTCTCGCTGTTCTCCCATCGGATGAGCTCAGAAACTTCCTCAAGAGCTGCCACTCTGAACCTTCTTCTTCTGAAATTGTCATGAGAGATTTTCTCATTAGAAATTGCAGTTGCCGATGCTAATGAAGGGGCTCAGGTGCCAGAAGTTCCGAACTGGCAGCCTGGCAGCATTCCCGACAAGAGAGTCGAGGACACATACCAGGGGATTGACATATATGACAACTAACTGTAACAAAAGTTTCGATATCACGATGTTTTCGAAACGCTATTGGGTCTTTCAGCAATACCTCAGCCGGTCGGATATAATGCAATGCCCTTCATGGTATCAGCCAGGAAAGTTGTTGTTTTTGACAGGTGCCAGCCAGATCCTACTGTGTAGGTAGTTTGAAACTGGCCTGAACGAATTGTTCAAAATATGATTTAACGCCAGTGTTCAAGTATGCTCATCGACCGAATGTTTTTCATCAATCAACATCTTAATTCGACTTATTCGTGGGTTCTGTCAATGTATCAGTCTAGGCCATTATGGCGACATTAGCCCTCGGGGAGTAACTGTTTTATGGCGATTTGAGTAGATATATTGAGGAAATAATAGATTAAAAAATATGAAATAATAAATAAAAATAATGAGATGAATTATGTTAATTGATTTTCAATCCATCAATATTATATAATAATATAATTCATTTCAATAATTCTGATTAACTCACCAATATTGATGAATGCTAATCATTCAGTACGTTTTTTCTGAGATCGTTACGAAATTATCATTATCAGTGGCCTTGAACAATAACTCCATGAAAATGTAATAGGGATGGCTCCCATATAAGCAATCAAAATCGATATGGAATTGTACAGAAATAAGTGGGGACATGACCTAGTAAAGGAATATGAAAATTATATTCCATAGCTTGTTATTTATAACTCAAGAGTTCCTGAGAACGACATATTGAATACCAGATAATACGGAATTGTCAACTATCACATCGCTATCCGAGATCCACACCCTTATTGGTAATAACTTTGCATTTCCCTTTAGTGGACTGTAAACAGTTGTTTGGGTATTCTCTATTTGATCCACTTGTCGCATTGCGAACAAACATATTGGGCCGACTGTAGGCGCATTGGGGTTGATACTGATTTTTGGTTCTGGAGATTGCATTGCGTTTCAAGTTCTCGTGCAAACAGATTCAGATTACATTGTCAGGGCATTCATTTCATTGATTTGGCATCGTGCTTGTTCCTACACGGTTTCATCAATAATGGAGATTTCACGTTATTATCAGCATGGATACTTCAGATTTTATATACACTCGTCTCTATACGTTTATGTAGGATATCAAAAATAAATCGTAGTCCATCTGGGGGGAAGATTAGACCGTCATACTTTGAACATCTTCACCAGCAGTTATTGCATATATTTAAGATGCCTAGAAGTCCTGGTGACTCAACTGATTAGATTTTGTTTAGATTTTTGTGGCGAAAAAAACAATCGACGCTTTTGAAGGTTTCCCCTATTTTTTCGGTAGAGGTCGTTATGTTCCCATTTTTTAAATTTGATGACAAGTGTCAAGTTAATTGTCATATTGTCATGTCAGTTTGAAATTTTGATGTTTACGATGTTTTTATCGTGTTTATTTGTTGCCAATCATATAAAAGTGGAAAAACCCGACTGCACATTATTTTCACTTAGTGCAAATTTAGCTTCAGACAAGACTGACAAGAGCGTGTTGGCGACATCTGTACATATTGTACGGAAACCTCCAAAAGCTCAATTATCCACCAAAAATCAAGCAATCCAGATTTCGCCACTTTTATCCCAAACTTCTACAGGTATAAGTAAATACACCAGGGTTTCCAGGCATCTTACATATATTATATATTATGTCAAATTGGAATCACATTAGAGCTTAGAGATTATTATTGATGTTCGGGAGGAAAGAAATTCCATTGATCATCCCATGCCAAACACTTTTCGACGGTGAATTCTGAACAGATTCATGTCATCAAAATCGTTCGATAATTCCATGATCAAGAGAATGATCACTATATCGAAGATTTCTCTTATATATATTTCAAATTAAATCACATACAATTTTCCTGAAATTAAAATTTGACTATCTTGGATGTTGTGTATTTATTCAGTGATTCTAACCTTAAAACTTGTATAAGATCTACCAAAAAAAAATTGAAAAATATGAGTTTTTTTTGTTATATCTGCAAAGGAAGTTCCTATGAACCTATTATATCCTTTTTCAAAAACACATATTTTTCTTTCAGAAGTTTAATGTACAAACGTTCTCTTGCAACTCCAACAGAAGCAAAAATCAGTCCAAATTTGGCATCCCATCTAGTGGACGACTTGCTAGATACGACTCTCCAAGTATTACTCTTCAATTAAATTCTTATGAGAAATATTCAGATGATATTATATTAGCTCTTCCAGAGATATTTGAGTGACTAAGATAGTAGATATATTTTCAATGGGTAGTTATGACCCATATATTCAATTCTCCTGATATGCCCCAGCAATCCACCTAATTTTTTTGCACCCTAATCATGAATATCACTCCCAAAAATCCCCAGAATTCATGAAGTTTTCAATGTTGAGATTGCCTATCAATACAAAATGACAATTGATTTTTTTTATTATTTGCGGAAAAGAAGGATTTGCTTGGATGTAATTCAACAACTCACTTATAGACAGGGTAATACTTGTTTTTTTCGTAAACATCTGCTCAAACTGCGGCCTGTATTGGTGATGATGTAACAGTAAAAATATCCCATATGACAAAAGTGTTTGGTCCGCTATCTACTAACCGATACAGAAAAGAAGAAGTCATCAACTGAAATATACAATGAAGAATTTGATTACCAGCAAAACACAAAAATTGAGAGAGGATAATTGTAGTTTGACGGTGATTTACTGAAAAACATCATTCAAGAGATTACAGGTCCAGCATAGAGGGAAATCGTTAAGTGTTCACTGGAATTCATGATCTATTTTATACATATATCCGAAAGTTAACAATTAACGATGATCAAATCTTCCCACGAATTCCTCAGATTTTGTTACATGTATGAGAGTGACTCACTTGTATTATGTTGGCTAGTCATATTTATGGTATATACCAACCGCTATCTACAGAAATCTTTTTCTATGAACAATAAACCTTCGTAACTAATATCCCTACGAATAATATCAGAAGCACCCTTGTTACTTGTGGACCCGTTAATATTGAAATTCACACAATTTCGTTACATCACACCTCCTACTTTTTGGAGACGTGACAAATCCTCAATACATGCCAACACGATGCCAACACTAATACGGGATCACTTCGCCAAAATACGAATTAAGTTATGAGTGAGCGTGCATAAACGGATCATTTCTTCCCCATTGTCATAAATAACAAAGAGTGTTTGTCATGTCTTCCGCTATTTATACCCACTCGCCGAACTGCGGGTGTTTGCCAGAAACGAAAAAGCTTTCGGAATAACATTCGGAAAATTATGATGTTTTCAGTGATCTTTTATATATTATATAGCTACGCCATGATATTCATGTGAGTGGGAATTGAATATGGCGGATGTTACAACTGAAGAAATATGAATCAAGGATATCTATTCTCTTGATGTTCATGGTTATAACGAATAGACAACTTTTAAACTTTTTTTTTCCATTACGGGTGAAAGATCAAGAAGTATAATGATAGGCGTCCCTCAACAGTAAATATTGCAACGGATCACTGTTACCAACTGGAGGGTACTGGATTTTGCATTATTCTTGAGGAATGAATAGCATTCATTTCATACAATTCAGATGATTACCCCAGAGAAAAACTGCATAATGCGATCACAATAATTTGAGAATCAGAATTCAATAATATGACATATTTTGCAGATATTTTAAAATTTTGCGAAGTTATTGAAAAATCAGACCTGTGTTCACGACAAGCACTGTCAATAGTTTCGTTTTTAACCTGCCCTTGAATCGGTGATAGTCAGAAACATAATAGTTCCAATCAGTTTTCACTAATCAACAATGGTTTTAGTTCGTTTCATGTTTATGTTCATTCTCATAATGTTTGTGTGATTCAACTTTGAGAGGCTTCGCCAGATTCTAGGTTCACGTGTTTAAATTTTGGCGAAAGCAACTCTCTTTGGAGGAATCACTTTTATAATGAGTAATAAATGGAGGTACTATTCAGGGAAAATTCCTAGCAATTTCCTGCTAATGTATTATCTGAATTCGAACATGAATTGATTCGGGGCTGATTACGTCCGAATTTGTTTTCAAAATTTCTGAATGCCGGTAGGTTTTCTGGCTTGGAGGAGATAGTTTGAGAGGCACTTCAGCTATAATTCCTCACATCATTTTATTCATCATTCGTCATATCAACAGTCATTTCTTATTGGTTTCAATCATAGACACTACCATGTACAGAATTTCTGCAGTTTTCCTCGGAATTCTGTCAGAGTTGTCATTTTTTAATTGGAATGTAAATAACAATTATTGCCATATCGAAGATGTAGACTTTCATGATCGACGAGCGAATTGATTGCGGTCTTGGGTTTGTTAGCCGTGGTTTGTAGGTTTTTCGGCTTGACGTTTCGTCCACAATTGCGGTAGACATTGTCAAAGGCGATGCGGCATTGCACAAAGTTGCGTTCAGTGATATTCAATATCTACTGCAGGTAAGACAAAACTTCAGGCGAATGAACCTACAGTCTTCAACCAACATACTCGAGAGCCGCTACTAAAATTGACAGAATTCTTATACGAGAGTGTAAGCCTTGAATAGGAGATTCATATCTATATGGTTTCCATTAATTTGTTGATGTTGATTGTCAATGGCTCTTCATTATGTTGCAATCACCATAGCTTTTAATAATAATAATAATAAATTGTCTTTATTCAAATACTACAGAAGATAGATTTACACAATGCGGGTGGCGATATTCGTGCAACACGCTCTTCCATATAACCACCCAAAAAACCAATTGATAAACAGAATAATAACATGACAGAAGTATAGTAAAAACCAGTGCCAATATTAATTTCTTTTATTTAATAAGTATGATTTGAACTGTCTGCCGAACGACTCGACATTTGTTAAGCGCCTGATTTCTGAGGGAATAGAATTATAAATTTTTACCGCATTATAGCTGAATGAACGCTGGAATAAAGTCGAAGAATGCCTAGGAACGCTACACAGATCACCATACCGGGTAGCACGTTCATGTAATTCACCACGCTTGACTAGTTTGCACAAGAGATATGAAGGTTTCTCATATTTATGCAGCTTGTAGTTCAATCGTGCCATTTGAAGCAAATATCTTTCATTTAGTGTTAGCCAGCCAGAGTCCAAAAAGGATGCAGATATATGGTCAAATTTTCTCAGATCATATGCGAAACGAATACATGCGTTTTGAACTCTCTGAAGGCATTCCTTATCCCTATTCAATATAGCTTGCCAATAAACCACACTGCAATATGTTATGCTGGATAAAATAAGTGAATTGCATAATTTTAATTTAATTTCCCGGTTCAGTATATTTTTATGTATATAGAGCAGTTTCAATTTGCCAAACGATGATTGAATCAGATGACCGACATGTTTCGAAAAGCGCAATTGAGAATCCAGCCATAACCCAAGATTCTTACAATAATCAGTAGAAGAGATCGATTGCCCATTAAGTACAATATTGAATAACCTACTTTCGATCACTTTCTCCTTCTGACTACCAAAAATTAGCATTTGTGTTTTATTTCCATTAAGGACTAGCCCATGAGCGTTAGACACATCACATATAGCCTTCAAATCAGAATTAATTCTCTCAGCAGCTACGCCGATATCTTCCAGGGGAAATGTATAATAATTCTGCGTATCATCTGCATATTGATGAGATACGCAAAACTCCAAATAATTGGAAAAATCTGCAGTATATGCTGAAAAGAGGAGAGGCCCTAATATGCTACCCTGAGGTACACCTCTCTTTAATCTGATATAATCAGAAACATCCCTAGGTAATACAACTCTCTGTTGCCTATCTGATAAATAATTTGAGAAAAAAGATATTGCTGTAGGACCTAGACCATAATACTTCAGTTTGATACATAAAGTCTTATGGGTGAGAGTATCAAATGCCTTGCTATAATCTAATAGCATAAGGCATGCGATTTGTTTACTATCCACAGCTCGGAAGATATCATCTGAAACTTTCAAAAGAGCACTTGTTGTACTGTGAAATGGACGAAATCCTGATTGTGTGCGAGGTAAAATTCTTTTACTTTCAAAATAGGCACTCAACTGAGCAGCCACGACTTTTTCCAATATTTTGGATAACGTTGGTAATATACTGATTGGCCTAAAGTCATTGATAGAGGAAGGTGAATCTTTCTTTGGCACAGGTATTACATTGGCGTTTTTCCATGAGGAAGGAAAGAGGCCACTAGATAAAGATAAGTTCACTATATATGTAATATGCGGACTAAGATAGGGTATCAGTAATTGGATCATCCTAATATCAACTAGGTCAGTGCCTACAGCTGAAGATTTTATTTTACAAATAATTTTTTCCACCTCATCCACTGTTGCTTCCGAAAATTGAAATGTTTTATTCAATCCATCCACCATCTTGTTTTCGTAATGTTCAGAGATGAACTGATTACTGATATCATCGAATGAGACATTGTGAACAAAAGAATTGTTGAATTTGTTTGCACTGTCAATATTAGTGGGACAATCAGTAGATTTAGGAATCACATTGAGCCAGCGTAAAAGTTTCCAAAAGCTGCTAGGATCTGTTTTGAATTTTTTTTTTCAAATAGGCACGTTTTTCGGCTCTCACACATTCGTTAACAAAATTTCGCATGTTTTTATATTCATTCCAGAAGTGTATTGTTCCAGATTTTTTATAAGCAGTGTGTGCTTTGTCACGTAATTTCATCATTAACTTAATATTCTCAGTGAGCCATGGAGCAGGCTTCTTCTTAATTCTAACAGATTTAAATGGAGCATGTATATCAAATAACTGATTCACGTTTCTGTAGAAAAAATCGACGGCTTCGTCGATGTCAACAATACCATATATACCATCCCATGGAATAGTTGTAAGATCTCTGGAAAATGTATTTAAATCGAAACTAGAGTAATCTCTGAATGTTTTAAAAATAGTTGGCTGTTTCTCTTTTTTGAGTTTCAACACACTGCTAACTATGTGATGATCTGAGATACCTTCCATATTATGGGTATCGATGTGAGTGCAGAAACCAGGGTCAGAGGACACCAGCAAGTCAATGAGGGTACTAGAATTTAGAGTAACCCTAGTAGGCTCCTTCACCAACTGATGTAAACCGAATTGTGAAAAAAGCCGATCGAGTAATGTAAAAGCAGGAGTAGTGTTGTGCAGAAGTTCTACATTAAAATCCCCCCCGAACACGACATGATCAAACTCAGGGATGAGGGTGGTCAAAACATTTTCAAGGCAATTCAGACTAGTTCTCAAATTAGTCGATGGAGGTCTGTAGAGAGTACCCAGGCACAATTTTTTTCCGGCAAATTTCATACTTATCCATAGCTGTTCGATTTCCATACCGGATTCAGGTATATTGACAACTTTGATCCCTAAAGAGCTGCGAAAATAAAAAGCAACCCCTCCCCCCCTTGAAAGACGGTCACGACGAACCATATCATAACCTTCAATTCTTAGGCATTCGGAAGGTATCTGTGGAGTCAACCAAGTTTCGGAAAGACCAATAATATCAAATGCAACCATCTGAACATATTCGGCAAACAGTTCAAATTCGGTATATATTGGTACGCATATTTCAAAGAGTAGGTAGAGCATTGTGAATAAGTCACTGAACCAACCCAAATTGTAATATTATATGGCATACAAACTATGATTAAATCATGCAGTACATTTAATCAACCACATCAATGAAATAATCTCATCAGTAAAACAACAACAATTATGAGTGCAGAAGCTAATGCAAATAAATCATCCTCAATGAATTCACATGCCAGTAAATAAAAATAGTTTCTTTTATTCTTCATCACAAAAATATGGGTATCCAATCTGTTTTTGTAAGATAGATAAAAATAAACTGTATTTGACAAAAAGTCTGGGAGAATGAACAAAGAAGGTATAGTCCTACCGCTTCGATAAAGTTATAAGTCTGTAACACATGCGATCATTCGTTTATTATTTTCACGCCCATTCCAAACATAAACTTTGCCGTGAGATGACCAGGCCTGATTGGCACCATACTTTTTTTTAGCAGCACTAAGAAGATCAAAGCGGGGTTTTGTTAGATCTTCGAATAGAGACATACCGGTGTTTTTGAGAGACTTTCTGGCATTGATTACTTCATTTCGTTTGAATCCACTGACGAAATTGACTATAATTGCGCGAGGATTATTCTGGGATCCCTTTCCAACTCGAAATATACTGTCAAAGTCGCTTGGCGAAGTAGGGACATTCAATTTATCCTGGAAAACAGCTCTAACAATATCTACTAATTTTTCATCAACGCTTCCCACCACGCCATTCAGTCTCAAGCCATTACGTTTGGAATGCTGTTCCAGATCATCAGACTTGTATTCCAGAGATTTGATAGCACTTTGATTTGTTATTGCTATCTTGTTGACTTGCCCTATTGATTGATTCAAGCTCAACCAATGTAGTATCCAACTTGGCGTCAAATTTACTAACCAAGTCATCGATTTTTTCATTGATTTTGCTCTCAAGTTGTTGTGTGAAGGTTTCACAGACCTTAGTGATAATTGCTTCCATTTCACTTTGGCTATCCTCACTGCTTCTGGTTCCGCTACGACCCATATTCACGATTTTATCGATTGGTTCAACTAGCACTGGGATTGCAACACTGGGATTGCTGATGATGCGGTTTATACCTAATAACTTCTCTAGGTTACTATCAATTACTTAGTGTAATCAATAATATACGTAGCACAATTCTATACACTTATTATGTCTATCGATGTTATTACCAATTACTAAAATCCAAAGTTTTATCTATTTATTCACGGAGCTCACGACCTACGTGTCTACTCGCACATTTCTACTCTCATACTCATACTCTCTCTTTTCATGATATATCTTCGATATCGATCGGAATGATGAATAACGACACTAAAAATTCATCATGTTATTTCTCTGAGACATCGCTGCCTTTGAATCATTTTCGAGGAATATCAGTTTTGAGAAATCTCCCAAACCACCTTCGTAAGATCTAATTTTCAATTCCAACTGGGACTAAGCAATCTTACATATGGAAGACAACTCCTCTACTTCCTCTGTTACTATTATTAGGTTTTGTTCTCTGGGTGTTCCCTCATTTTGATGTAAATATAGCCTAGTATAGAAATTCTTTGATGTACAATCTTTGGCTGAAACTTCGTCTTCGTGCGATATGTCCACTATTTCCACTCTTGTACAAAATACTGTTCTTTCTTACTCTATTTATAAACTGAACCTATCTCACTTGAATCGACCATTACCTGTAGTAAAATTATACAGGGTATGAATATCATATGGCATTATTTCAGAGATAATATGTTCTTATGTAAATCGTGGAGTCAGTGGGAATATGTAAATCAATGGAAACCGGTAGTCGACTTACCTTAAAATGATTTGGTTGTACAGACGGTAGGCTGTACCAAAAATTTTTCAAAGGATTTTCTGAAACATGTCGCAAATGCACAATTAATGCATAATTCACCTTTCTAACATAATTTTGTTGGATCTCAGAGATAATTTTACATGAATTCGTTACAGGTTCCTCACTTTCGGATACCTAGCTGCCTTCAACTGGTGGCTGCTCCTGTGTCCATCCACTCTGTCACATGACTGGCAAATGGGATCGGTGCCCTTGGTGACTTCAATCTATGATTCCAGGAATATCGTTACCAGCTTCTTCTTTGGAATGACTTTCGTGTTAGTTATCAGAAGTCTCTCAGAATTTGAGGTGAGCAATATAAGGCATTTTGCTGTTAATTATAAACCGGATAGATTCTCTTTTGATATCAAGAATCTTTTGTAACACATACCGTGGTGCGGTGGTCGTGCTATAAAAAGCTCGGCCTATCGGCTGGACGACTCAAGTTCAAATCCTAGAAGTGCCAGAACTTTTCAAATTTGTTATATGGTGTTCAGTCACAGAGCCAAAGTGATTTCACTTCATAAAATGGAAGTCCCAGGTATCTCTCGATTCGAAGGTGTCTTAGTTTTGTTTATCGTGTTGATATCTCCCATCACTGAAAATGCTCACGATACTGATATTGGCTCTCGTAACTCTGCCAGTTCTGATTCGAAAACTCCTTCAATAATGGTCATGATTCTGTCATAAAAAAGTGCTTGATATAATGCATTCGTAACCTCCAAACTAAGGTAATTGCTGTTGGGGTATATGGAACCCCAACGAAATGTTCATACCCCCTTTGATTATATGTGATATTAATAAGTTGTTATTTTGTTTCAGAATCAGAGGCATTCACCAGTTATTCTGGGACTACTTCTACTGGTATTGCCATTTCTCCCAGCAACAAATTTGTTCGTTACTGTTGGATTTGTTGTCGCTGAAAGGGTTCTTTATATTCCAAGGTGAGAATTTATTCCGTACAGGTTACATACCAACTACTGTATTTCGATAAAACATCTGTGAGCACGTGTGAGACCACGATATTAACATGTCTCAATCCATGATATGAGTTAAAGAATTATTTATTTGATATATCATCACTTCCTTGAAGTTTTTTATGCAGATTTCCGAATTGGAATATCTTCTCGTCAATCTCATATGGAATAGGCAATCGAATCCGCTTCAACTGACAGCTCTGTGAATTCACATAATCTGTTCCATGATGATCAACATTGCCTATAGATACTCAATGACTTCTTTTCCGTTTCCAGTCTAGGTAGTATACTTCTAGTTGTATACGGGATTCAGTTGTTGTGGTATAGAGCTCCCAACCACCGTCAAACGCTGGCTTGTTTGGTGATATTATTGCTAGCAACGGGATGCATGAAAATTACCATTCGCAACAGAGACTGGCGCTCTAGAGAGTCATTACTGAGGTAAGAGACTACACTTTTTTTATGAACACTGTTTTGAGGTTGAATTGAACTGATTCACAATTAAACTGGTTACTATATCAATTGTCGCCTACTCCGCAGAAGAAAATCATAAGAGTACCTATTCATGTCAACTTGAATTTAATCTAATAAAAATAAGAAATA
Organism: Zygogramma bicolorata; assembly: GCA_032362365.1. Lineage (NCBI taxonomy): Eukaryota > Metazoa > Arthropoda > Insecta > Coleoptera > Chrysomelidae > Zygogramma > Zygogramma bicolorata. The sequence goes on from JAVJAQ010001245.1 coordinate 162,100, forward strand.
TATACCCGGGTGAAGGGAATAATGTCAAAGTTGGAATTTCAAAGAGAACTTGCTGATACATAGTTACTAGTTACTAATATTGAGTTTCAGTTCCATAGTTTCTGAAAACTTTTTCAGAAAAATATCTGAGTTGTGCAGAAAAATGCTGTGAAATTCTTTCATTTCTAATATCCTCCATATCAAGCCAGTGAATTTCAGACGTCCAAAACCCTTAATATTCTCTAAATGACCATCAATCAAACAAACTAGAAGACTGCAGTTACGGTATCATCTACGTATCTTTTGAAAAGCTGAGACAAAATGAATCAAATCTTACTTTTTGAATGCGTTTTCTGCCTCTCAAGTACATCCAAAAAATCCTTCCAATAGTCTATTCAAAAATAAACATAATTTGTTGGTAGGGTCAGTGAAAGAGATGTTTTCACGTGACATTCACAGTATTTAAAATTTCAACTGTACTTGAAACATAATTTAATTTTCTGTTTCACTGATCACTTCCAACAAACTGAAAATCTTAAATTAAGTTAAAAATCCCTTCTATTCACTCAATATGATTTACTTACGTTCGAAAAGTGGACAACAGTATGAGTGATATGATGATAACAATAACAATATATGTTTTTGTGTTGAGAAGAATAACCAACTCTTATCGTCGCTGAATATCAAATGGATTCTGTTCACGAAAAATGGGAATAGTCGCGTAAAGAGGTATCGAATGAGCGGTTGAAAATGTGTTGTCTGATAGTAATATTGTGCGTAAGGAGGTGGAATATATTCCATAATCTACACGCGTATAATATTCATCACTTATTATAATGCCCATCTATTCCACAATGAAATCCATTATGATACATACATAACGATACAGCTTTTCAACCAATAGAAACCCATTAGTTTTCAATCAATCATGATATACAATTGACAATTGTCAAAATCTGTAATATATATATATATATTTTTTTTTTTTATGTTGTTTTAATTCGGTTACCGCCTGGATTGTAGGGAAGGAGAGCTTTGTGTACAGTAAAGGTGTTTCTGACAAAATCAGCCGAATTCTCAAAAAACAGGACATAAAAACGATATTTACAGCTAGGAATAAAATCTCCACATTCCTCCGCTCCCCGAAGGACAAAATTGTCAACTAATTACAGGGTATATATGAAATACCATGTGCTGATTGCCATAGAACATATGTAGGCCAGACCAACAGACGTGTGACAAGTAGAGTATACGAACATCAACTTGCTGTCCGAAAATCAGACCCATCTTCAGCTCTGTCCAAACCTCATCAAGAGACAGGACGTAATAATATAGACTTTGAGAACACTAAGGCCATCGCCACAGCAAAAACTATACAAGCTCGTATAATTCGCGAGGCCATCGAAATCGAGAGGCAACCTTCCTGCTTAAATAAACGTGACGATGGTCAGAGACTTCCAACTGCATGGAAACCCTTAATTTCCAGATGCCCACTCCCCACCAAGATATCCTACGGTGCTTTATAAATACCACCAGACATCCCCCGATACCTCAGTTCGATCTAAGGAGTAGGCAGATCGAGACCTTAGAAAGAACACGTGACGAGACCTGGGGAGTAGGCAGATTGAGGCCCCGGCGTCAAGTCACAAACCTTTGCCCCCTGTGACAACACCTGAGGAGTAGGCAGATTGAGACCTCAGAAAGAACTCGTGACGAGACCTGGAGAGTAGGCAGATTGAGGCCCCGGCGTCAAGTCACAAACCCTTGCCCCCTGTGACAACACCTGAGGAGTAGGCAGATTGAGACCTCAGCGTGAAGTCACATTTACTCTTGAAAATGGCTGCAGTACAGAAGAACAATATTTTTCATTCGACAAATACATGATATATTTCCTTATTTTCTATATAGCTGGCGAAGCGGGTTGAGGCTCTAGATTCGAATTAGTCCAGAGCCAGTTTTGCTTGATTTTCCGGCGCACCTTCTCTCCGAACCAAGTCTCCACAAAAGTATCACTCATTCAGTTACCTGAATCATTGAAGCCAAACTCATAACTTCTTGGCGAGAGAGAGCTGCTTCCATCAGCAGGCACGCTCTCCATTGTCGCGCCTGCGGCTCAACTCTCCCCCTCCAGCCTCTCTTGTTGTCTGGATCTTTTTTCAGTAGAACAGCTAATCTTTAGAACTCCTTGCCGAGAGAGGTTTTTCCTGAGGCTTACAAACTTCGAAAATTCAAAGTAAATGTTCCTGTCCCTTGATTCACACGCTGTTCTTTGAACATTACAAGGCTTTCTTTTCGTGTGAATCTGCATATATATAAAAAAAACCTGGACTCTGTGAGAGTCGGTGAAAGTTTTCAATCTGTTGTATTTGAACTGTATCACTTTTTAAAAATGTTGACATGTCACTTATATTAAGAAATGAAATGTAAATATTGAGGAGAAAATAAAGTTTTTAAATTTGATTCGAAAAAATAAATAAATAAATAAATAAATTAGAATAACTATGAGTCGCGGGTTCAAAACCAGTCTCGGTCATTCGTTTTCTTTTCATTTTCGCTTTTTTTTCTCTCCATTTAATATTATCCTATTTTCCGAGGTTATACCATTAATTACAATTTTCTAGAATTTTTCAAATAAATATAATTTAATACTATTATTGTATTCAATACAAATATAAATTCAATATAATTATTCATCATTCATCGGGTGTATATAAAATATCGTATGCAACACTCATGTAATGGTAATAAATGCAATCGCATGAATCAAAAGAAACGAGCTGAAGGTGAATTTCGTATACCGCTTAATGCTCCTGTGTTCATAACCATCATTACATGATCGTTGCATCATATACCATTTCATCCTGTGACTGGTGATAACTTTCGGAATATAGGAATGCCGTATTTCTTACTGACCGACGGAAATAAGGTGAACTAATGGGAATCTGCGATGAAAGAGAAACAAATATGTTTCTGTCCGGTGAATTTAACGTTTTCCTTCCAGTTCACCATTGTTGATATCTCATATCCCTTTCCTCGCAAGTACACTTTCAACTAAGAGCTCGGGTGCATTGCATCATTGTATTTCACTGATAACGATATCTTAGAACTTCAAAGTTATTTTTCCTAATTCTATCAATTATTCCCCAAAAACCTGGCTTGTTATTCCTTTAGTGTCTTCCTTTTATCCATTCTAATTGTGAGCGTTCTGAGAAATTCAAGTAACTCTCATGTATATTGCGATAACAGTAAGTTCTCTGTAGTACGTGGAGTTTTTTTTTGTTCCAGAGCTGGTTTGATGACTTTGCCGCATAACGCCAAGATGCATTATAATTATGCAAACTTCCTTAGGGATTCAGCCAGATCCGAATTAGCAAAATCCCACTATTATAAAGCTCTCAAGTGAGTATCTACTTGAAGATTGTAGTTTCAAAACTGAGTTGGGAACAAATTTGTTTTCAAACTTTGACAAAACTTCGATATATATCAGAATGATAATTATGTACTCGTGCTAGGAATGTGATCGATCCGGAAACTGATGAATCTCAACTATTTTGCAAATTTTTTGATAAGTGGAATCGTAATGCTGCCGTCATTGAGAATAACCACGTAAACCACAAAATGGTAAAGTCTAGAAAATGAGGGAAATAGTTCGGGTCGTTGAAAAGACGGTTATTATTTGTTTCATTTGGATTTTTCTTTGACTCCAGGATTGCTCACAATAAAAATAGGTGAATGAGTATAACAACGTGGTTATTCAACAAAAAGTATTTGTTTTATTGCATAAATATTGAAAAAACAGCGTATTGACTACAAAATATGACTTGATTTACTAAAGAAAAAACACGTACGATCGTATTCCTAAGAAAAAACTGCGTGCATTTCGGTTTCACGCTGTTCTTTCTTAGCAAAATGTTAGTAAATACGTGATTTCTCAATACAAGGATTAATTTTCGATGTTCATGTCGTAAAGAAACATACTTTATTTATTTCAAAGAATAGATATATAGGTACATCAGGAAGTGAAATAAAAAAGTCCAAATTATATTTTTTGCACGTTGCAATATACAAAACAAAAAAGGTATTTATTTATCAAGATAGTCTATTTAATAATAATGATATACAATGATGGTACTAATTGTTACAAATTGGAATATTTTGCCAAAAAGGTAGTCTGGTTTCTGGCATTAGTGGTCCCAAATTATTTATGATAGATTCTTTCTTTTCCGAAGTTATACCACACGGGGTACTACGGAAAGTGGGTCGCATGAGGTTGCTATTTTTCATAATTTTTTTTGCAGAATGTCCGCTTCAACAAATATATCATTTTCATAAGTTCTGTATGAAAATGAAAATTTTCCTTTTGTAATCAGTATTTCCGAGACTTCACGTAAATACGGTCTAGGATTCAATTTATTTATCTTTGTGATTGAAGAACAGTTTTTCCAATCAGCTATATCAATTATGTTCATACATTTAACTGTAACGTGGCCTTTATTTGAGCTTTTGACCGCCTCTTTCTGCACGTTTCTGCAGCAGAATACCACTCGAAATGCCCCTTCTTTTTCATCAGTACAATGTACACACCCTTCTCATAAAAAAATGCCTCGTTAATTTAGCAGTCAGGAAAACAACAGATCCCGGCACTGACTAATATTCCCGTGCCGGTGTGCCGAATATTTGTTGATGTTGAAGAAAAGTGCATTTGAATTAAAGTATTGTTTTCTAGTGAAAAAATGTGTGAAACGGATGATTAAGGGTGTGTACATTGTGCTGATAAAAAAGGAGATATTTCGAGTGTTATTTACTAGAAAATCCCATTTTTCCCCGAAAATTGGCCTATATCTTCCAAACTAATTGGGAGCGCCGAAAATTGTATGCGAGTTTTTTGTTCAGGATGTCAAAATACGTGAGTTCCTGCAAACTTTTTTTTCTGAGTGTGCCCGATGAACACAATTCAACTTTTATTTGAATAATAATAGTTCAGCTTTGAAATAAAGTACTTACCTTCATTTAAGATTTGAGGCATATGACATGAATCCAATTTAGTAATTGTCTTCAGTCAAAATAGGTAAATTCAATGCCTCATGGATTTGAAGATTATTATCGTTATTCTTGCTGTCTTCAGTAGGGACACACTTTTGGCTAGCCTTCATATTCCACTTTGGAACACATACTTTGTTATATTCTGCATTATTTAATGCTAAATTGACCAAAAACCGTCCGCGATTCATCATTTAATAATAATAATCGGTAGGTTTTATTATGAGAGTCCGGTAAAACAAAACAGTACGTATGTGAATGGCCTCTGATCTGAAAGTTTTGGCTAAACAAAAACCGCGGAAGTGTCGAAATAACTTCGAATACGTAGAGTTGCTAGGAAAAAAACACGTAAGTCCAATGTTTTTGCGCGGCTATTTCGTAGTATTATATGTTTACGTAGTTAATACTCAGTACCTTCTATTTAGAAGAGTCAAATACGTGACATCGAAATAGCCAAACTGATATTAAAAGTGAAAAATACGCACATGTTTCTTCGTCAAATCGTTGAAAAAGCCTATACAAGCCCTCCAAATGATATATCTCAATTTTGATAAATTTGTGGAATACGTGGTTTTTTTCTTCTGACGGCAGAATAATATACTTATTGAAATAATTCTGTTCTGTGAGGATTGAGATTCCAATTAAACCGTTTGTAAAGATCAATTACCGTAAAACTTTTCACCACACACATCTTTCGCTGAAAAGGAAATTGATTCAGTATCACAAGTTTCAACATTTACACCAAAGTTCCAATCTCATCTTTTAATATCCTCCATATTCTGCATTCCAAATTTCGTCTTCGAAATCATAATTTAGATTTTCGTTTTCTATTTCATCGTCAAAGAACACCAAAGTCAGGTTCAGTCTCTAGCTTGCTAATAGATCTATGATTTCAAAAGTCGAAGGTTTTATACTCAATTGGGTAAGTATAGAAATTTTTGATTTTAATCAATGATCTTCCAATTGAAGTGAATTTTGAATTCACGGCGCTTCATCTGACTATAACTGTCCAAGAAACAAAGAAAAATAAACGAAATGTGAAAAATGAATAACGAATTGTTATCAAAGTTTGGATATTGGAGTCACGATATATAAGTATGAGTATTTCATCTTCTGGATCATAGGAAAAACTGATGCATATTCTTCCTATGATGACCGTTCCATTCAATTTCACACTGAATCAATATTTGATCTCTTTACAGATTGTGGCCAACATATGCAAGTGCACACAATAACCTGGGTACACTTCTAAACAACAAACAAGAAGCCGAACAACACTTTCTTGCTGCAATCAAGTATTCCACTGATCATGTGAATGCTCATTTCAATCTAGGACAATTGTACAGGTGAGTAATCCGTCCATGATTTCACTATACTATTACATATGTCTGAAATGATTTTTCACCAAGAAACAATAAGAAATATTTTAATGGAACTAAAGACGAATAAGGCTTACGGGTCTGATGGAAGCTTTAGGGGTTTTTCATAAGTCCTGGAGAACAGCAATAAATCAGCCAGATACTAAAAAAGGATAGAAAATATAACCTTGTTTTTATAGACCAATTGGATTGCTTTATATAACTTCCAGATTCAAGGAAAAAGCAATCAATATGAAGCCAATGAAATATCTGGATAAATCAGGAATAACTAATAATCGACACTACGGATTTCGCCATCGAAGACCAACTAGTGTCGTATGTTTGTTGTGTTATGTTTTATATATTTGGCAGCATTCCATCGAAAAATTCTGAGAAACTATCTGTTGCACACGATATTTCAAAAGCGTTTGGCATCGAGGTCTCCTTTCTTAACTGCAGTCTATAGTTTGCCTCCTCAGTTGTGTGCTTTGTTGAAGAGTTTCTTGTCTGATAGGTCTTTGTATATGGTTGTTGATGGAGTATCGTCTGGTATTCTCCCAATAAATGCAGGTGTTCCACAGGGTTTAGTTCTGGCGCTCACTTTATTTCTGCTTCATATCAATGATTTGCTGAGAGGAAACATCTTGTTTCACGGGCGACAGTACTCTTTATACTAGTTTCTTTTCCAGATTTCCCTTACCACCACGAGAAACAGAAATTACTAGAAACATTCACGTCAATAGAGTTGAAACCCAGACATGTGTCTTCTCAAAAGAAGCCAATATCATCAAGAAGCCTAGCTAGCTTCCGAAACGTCGCTAAGAAAGTTTACGCTTTCCTTAATGAATTCGTTAATTGAATCTCCATAATTCATAAAATTGCAATATGTAACTGACAAAATAGTAACTGAATTCTTCAGTTACGTAAGATACCAATTCGCCCAAAGAACATATAGCATATTAGAAAAACTTGAACCTTTTACCTTCCCATTTCTAGGGGAAAAAAAACCCAACGAATGGAATCCAGAACATTTTTACGTCCTCAAAAATCATTCAAACATCATGAACAATATAAGCTCTATGGTATTATTTCAGGAACTCACTCACGAAATGAGGGCCACTCATCAATTTCCATCAGGAACTGATGATTTTTCAACATGGAAATTTTATAGGGCTTTAGAATGAGTCTGAACAAAATTTTCCACTGTGATAATTGAGTATCCATTTCAAACCCATTCTATAATTAGGGGTCAAATATTATCGCCGCTTTTTCGCGGAAATTTCGCAACCGATTGCATTTCAATAAAACTTTTTTCCTCTCTGCTGAAGCTAAAATCCTGTATTTTTCGTTTTTCCACTTTGTTGTTTCGAATCCAGAAATTCTTCGAGAACGTTAATAAATCTAATTGGAAATAAAAAAACTAGAATGAAATGCACTGATCCCAAAAAAAATCTAAAGGACTCATAAACTCCATACTATTACACATATTCATATAACATTTCATCACTTGCGTATTCCAATAGCAGAAGATGACACTTTTCCAAGTTTTAAGTAGACCTGGAGCTCATACAGAATCAATGTTATTTTTTTATTATGAGCTGTTGGAATTGAGTATTATAGTTTGAGGTCAGTAAGTGGGACAGTGAGGCAAAAAACGATAGAAAATATAAAAACTCTCCATAAAGAATCAGGTTGAATCATTTTCTCATTTTGAAACTTGTTCTTACTAGGAGTGAAAGGTATTTTTCAACAGATCTTAAGAACAAGTGAGTCCAGCTCGATTAGTGAGGGAAGCTTCTTCGAAACATAAACTTCCAAAAAATATTCAACGAATCAGTTCTGAATTTTGAACAGTTATATCGAATAGGTCCATATTCGCAATTTTTTTGCCCCAATGGCCCGCTGACCGACCTCTACATGAGTTTGTACCCTCTTCACCAAGTTCAAAGTGAATATACCAATATGAGTCAGCAAGGAGCTGCTTGTCCATAACGTTAAAAAACTCTCAATAAAAAATAACCCACATGTGTGCATATTAACTGTCTAACGGGAACTCCTTATGAGTACAGTTACTCCTACTGATATATGTGCTTAGTGTTACGGTGATAGGTGATCGATAACCATCATTATTTCCCAGAAAATTCCGTCAATATCACCGAATATCATCGAATTGACAGCCTTTTATGCCAAACAAATGAGCTAGAAATATTATTGGAATCACTTCTTCCATTACCTGACTTCTGCTGTGGAAAACAATATTTTAACAATTTTATTATTATTATGATTTTCACTATGTATACTGCAAATTCAAATAGTTTCAAGATTAAAACATTTCACAGTTATAAGCTCCTGAAGCCAGTGACTTGATCAAGTTATCAAGGTCCCGTTTTAAATGAATTGTTATCTATAATACTCTCAATCTTTCAAGAAAATTGAAAGTGATAGCTGAAATTTTCATATTCTTCCCGTCAATTCGACGAAAAATCCCTTGTACAGGTTTATGTTGAATTGAGATTATTTGTGAATTTGCTTTCGCTTCAACTGAGCATCGACGAAAAACTTTCCACCCTCCTCATTTTATTCACGAAGTAACATGTTTGTTAATAACTTTTCCCAGTTGAACCATGTTGGAAGTTTTCCACCGGGAAACTCGAGAGAACTTTTTCAACACAATACACTTCCTCTGGACCGGCCCCTAATTGGGTTTGAATAAATTGTACGATCGTAGAAGTAAATCGAAATGGATTCGAAATTATGGCATCCACCAATTCAATTTCTTTTCATTATAGTCCCTGGATAAATGGATTTATCGAATACAAATTGCTTTCTATTATTAGTGTAGTTCGAGTCTCTGAATCCTTTTCACTCCTAACGTATGTCATACATGATAGCCGGAATGAATAAACGTTCGTCAATTATTTTTTCTACTTCCACATATAAATATGCTGATTTCTTTATAGTTTACCAAACGGATAACTAGGCGATTCCAGTCTTGAATTCCACCAATCACAGAGAACAAAATACTTGGTAACCAGTAACTGAAATTTCAGCTATGTCATCCCATCTTCTTCAAAAATATTTCCAGATCGATGAACAGTTCATTGTTCAAAATATTTCAATGCTACTATTTTTTTATAAATCCAGTAGTCTTTCATTCTGTTACTCATTGTTATAAAGTTCCGCAAAGCTGTAACCAAGATGAATAAAAACCCTGGTGCGTTCACCGATATGCTTTTGTTTAACCAATTCATCTCGACCTGAGAAATCGAAGAGTAAACTTACATTTTTTGACAGTAGGTGGTGATACAAATGCGATTTTCTAAGGGTACATTTTCATTGAGGCGGCAGCTTACGAGTAATTTTCGATACCGGCGGTCTTATTGGATAAACTCTTGCGGGATCTTTCGTTCACCAATAGAATTATCAGTATACATAATACGTAAGGTCAAGTTCGACTAATAAAAAGCTATTAATTTTTTTAAAATGTTTGACAGTTCGATTTGAATTTGAATGCATTTGAAAGTTCCTTTAATATTCGAAATCTTGTACCTAGTTATTGTTTCCTTTAACGTTTTTCTTGTTCATATTCTTTTTAAGTGTTTATCGTTGCTGTTCTTGTATTTTTTTGATTTTATAGTGATAGCAAGATTTATTATGAACCGATTTACAAAGCTCAAAATAAAACGCTCGTGTAACGTGTAGGTATTACTTATCTCTCATATCATCGGCTCGTAATCACATTAAAATTGCATTTTTTTCAACACTATGAAGAAAAAAGTACTTACCTATTTTCGGTTCCTCAGAAAATAGAAAGATAAGATATCAATACTTTCCAGTTTCACTCACAACTATTGTTTAGGAAGATTTGAAATCACAATCACTGAGTTTTTGATTTATTTTTCATCAAATTGAAAGCAAAAGGAATACCTAATAATCAGTCAAAATATGATGACTACATAATTTCTAGCATTTCGCGGGAAAGCAAGAAATTGCATGCAAAACATGAGACCATGGAATAAACATAACCTATAGACGGATATCATGGCATCACAGATTAAATTAAAATCACGTAAGGTATGCCTCTGCTGGCAAATTCTCGAAGGGATCTCTTCAGTTGAAATTGATCAAAGTCAAGATAGCGAAAAGTCGAGAGAATTTGCTTACAATCTATTAGGTATAAGTCAACACACCAGGGTTTTTATTCATCTTGGCTGTGACAATTGTACCAAGCACATTCTATTCCAACTATCCTATAATGAACTGACTATTTACCTTCCTTCTTTAGTCACCCTGATGATTCCTCTACATTATTTCATAATGTGTTGTTATGTGAAGCTGGATATACGGATAAAAAGCTAATGAACAATGTTTGTTCAATGGATCGATCAATCATATTCCTGTATATATAATTTTCTTGCAGGAGGAATAATCGAACATCTGAGTCGGAACGTATGTTGGAGAAATGCATCAAATTAGAGCCACATTTCACACCAGCCTACATAGAGCTCATCAAACTGCGGGGACACAATGACCACAGTATCTATCAGTTGCTCAAGCGAGTGGTGGAAGTGAATCCTACAGATCCCTACTACAGTACCAATTTCGGGCATTGGTTGGTAAAAGAAGGTACGCACCTTGCCGTGAATCATAGAAAAAATGTGGTGTGTAGTTCGTACGATCGCCATTCTCTACGTTCATCATGAGGCATGACTCTTCCTTCAAGTAACGTGATGAAAATTTTCTTCCCAGAGTACTACAGAAACATTTTGGAAAAAGTGTTGGTGGGAAATCAATAGCGATGTAGAATCATTTGCTGCTGTTTTGATAATTAGTTTTTTCAATCTCAAAGCTCAGGATGAAAATATCAATTTATTTCATGAAAAAGTTACAGTTAGGAAAAAGATAATTCACATTATGTATCATTGTTGAACTTTAATGGTATCCCCCCCCTGCCTACAGAAGCAATCCACGATTCTTTCGGTAAATTTCCTGAAGAACACTCTTAAATGTGATTTGAAATATGTTCCGATAAAATACAAAATCACTTATCATTATTATTACTTTCATTCAGGCAAATTTGAAGAAGGAATGATTCAATACTGGAAATCTCTGCAGTTATCACCATCTCAGCAAGAAGCACTTATAGGAGCTGCGAAAGTCTTGAGGAAATTAGGACAAAAATCGCGACTTTTCCAGTTGTTAACAAGGTAAAATATGAACAGAGTTCATATCGAATTGGATAGATGCATTCTTCAACTGAATTCTGAAAATCAGCTATAAATATTGATAAAACAATGACTTTTGGAAGCTCATTCCAAGAGTGTATTCATATTCAAATCTTGTACTATATATTATATTCACAACTCAACCCAATTCCGAATATCTCCAGAGGAGTAAGTAAAATTAGAATTTCCAATGTGTTCCCAGAAATTGACGTCAATAAGATATTGATAGACAGCGAAGAATAAAATGAGTAATGCTAGAATTTATTTTTCCTTCAGCCCAATTGAAATACTATAATTTTTTGTTTCGCCATAGTTGTGAATAATATTTCACATAGGTACCTCACAAATTTTTCCACTATATAACCTACCTATATGTGACTACTTTTGCATAACCTTCTGGGGTGTTTAATTCGAATGGATATCAGTTTTTCTCATATTTATATAAAATGTTCTTTGATCATATAATTATTGTTTTTCCGGATGCTGGAGACTTTTCCCAACTCACACAACTTGTAAATGCATTCAATTGTAAATCTGTCTCGTGTTCGATTTCGTCTACGAAATTCTAATAACTTTACATACCATCTTTTCTCTATCTCTCATTTATCTCTTTTTTGAATATGTGTACTCTATTGAATGAGCTGTAATTATTCTCAGATACAATTAAAAATCTATCTATGAATTTATAATCATACAAAATTAATGAAAATAATTTTAATTGTGCAGGTGGCAAGTTATTAAACGAGATAGCGGAAAGCAGCTCTTGTTGGGATTGCATCTTTATCTTCAGGGTTGGCAACTGAAGAATGAACTCATCAGCAAAGCCAGAGTATATGACAATGATCCACAAAATGTGAGTTGTATTTGAGAGAAAACAGATACAGGATTTTTTCAATTCCCGTAACATAAAATGACCTTCTGAGATTCCGAAGGAAAAAATTAGGAGTACGGAAAATTATCAATGTTTACTAAACTGAACTGCCTCGAGTTTCTACAGCCTTTTTCTCAATAATTGAAGCTCCATCTATTTATCAACATCAATAAATATGTGTGACTAAAGGAGTATGGTATACGGATATGATTGTTTGTTCTGTCAGTTGGCCTATGGCAAAGTAATTAGTGGTCAAAATCCACATCGATAATCTAAAATTATCTTTATTCTCTTCTGCAAACTTTATTGTTAGTTACCTTTTTTTTCTGTGACCAGATGAGTATGGATTGTGAACCCTCTGATTTTTCACACCATATAAAGGAAAAAAACATATTTTTTTTAAAAAAGGAGTTTTCAGAAGCAAGGCGTTAGTTTTTATGCCAAAGCAAAACTATTGCCAAAGTATTCGAGGAACTCATGTTCGTTAATAGATTCGAAAAATCAAAAGGTTACCGTTTCTGGAGATATGAACTGTACAGGCGAAAATCCCCGCAAGTTGGGGTGAAGAGAGATGAAACTCAACTATATTAACGCATTTTTGGCAAAAAAATTCGACTTCTCAATTGAGGATATTACGTTTCAAGTCCAGCCAGCAATTGTTTTCCATTGATTTATTGAGGAAACTTGAAGACACAGAAAACGTGTGGTTTGTTATTATTATTTCTCTTCCTTCCCTTCTCTGCCCCCTGCTGATAGTATTCAAATTTCAATTTTTATTTGGAAATGTAGTATCGAATAATATTGGAAGAGTATATGAGACAGTTTCGTCTACAAAATAAAATTTGCTAGGATTCCGAACTTCAAGAAAGAAATTCAAAATCTCAAATCTTGATGGAAATTTCTAGAAAACCCAGGTGTTCCAGGTGATATTATTCCATCATTCAAACAAATCAATAAACAACGTATGTTTCATTCCCTTTGGTAGCACTCGACGGGAATGCATTCTGTCACTGTAACTTTAATGTTATCGATTTTGTCGAAATATTTCAGAGCTGGAAACATTTTCAAATTGCCATTTTTCATATGATCAGTGATTTCAAATCGAATGATTTCGACAGGCTTGCAGATGAAAATAATGGAAGTATTGTTAGTTCCACCACTTTCCCTAATTTTTAATTTTGGGGATGGTGAATCCGGTTCTATTGGTTTTCTTCAGTAATGCTATAATGTTTTAGTGGAGATTTTTGACGTCTCCTTAGCCCGAATGTTTCATTAACGATGCCTTTTTTTCATCATTTTCAGAATATGGATAAGTTGAATTTGACAATTAGAAATGTATTTTCGATCATAGTTCTTGTTTTCGAATTATCATTCAGATTTCGAAGAAGGTGAGCATCATGGCCAAAACATTGGGTTTATAAATTTAGAAGGTCAGTCGAATGTTTTAGTTGTCTAAGTACTTGTGAAACTCATGGGCAGAAAACTATGAATATGACCTGTGAAAGTTCATTGATGAAATGAATGTTTCCCCAACGCTGATTCAAAACTCATATCCGTTGAAGGAATGTCACGCCTTACGTATCCGAAACACCCTATACATACATATGAATGCTTGTATTATATGTTTATATTAGTTATTTAGACTTGCATATAAAATTCTTTCCATACTTCCTCAGTTCTCTAGTTTACACTTCCCTTTCAGACTATGGATAACAAATCACCGTGTTCCAAGAAAAACTCCTCCACTCAAGTTGAGCAGGATAGCAAGCCCCGGTCGAAAAATGATTCCAGCAATAATTTGAATGCACGGCTCTGTGAAGTACGGATGAACAAACGAAGAAGAACTAATGCTGCCCCAACTCCTCTCACGATGCATCATTTTTTGGATAGTGTGTGAATATCAGGGTGTTTCAAAAACTGAATATGGATACTGTCTGAAATTCTCGATTAATTCACTGAGGTGCAGAAGCAAATTTGTTTGCTTCGGAATATGTGATATCAAGTATGAAATAGTGAAAGTTTCGAATTTTTTTAAGGAACACAGTGATAGTTTGGTTGCCAACGATATAATAATCTTATCAGAAAGCCTGAAGGGTGTCTTGAAAAGATTATGTTTGTGGAAAGAAGAAAGTGGTAAGTCATTCTGGCTCTTTGTCCTCCAGGTTCTTTGTAAGTGGCCAAGCTGCTTGGTAAATATTATACCAATATAATGAAGGTTCGTTTCTATTTATGATCAGTGAAAAGGTAAATGGAAATCAATATCTATATCCACTTTTCTACAAATATAAATGAATTATCCGCATTCGAAAATTATGATGATAATTTGGTAATATTCTGTAGACTTCTAGAAACTCATGAAAATGTGAATCTAAACCTGTGTTATCGATTCAATGAAGTATCTCCCGAAAAAGCAATAATATATTGCTGATTACAAATGTTTCAGAATCAATTGCTGGAAAGAAGAAAATATATATTGCAACCATTTCAAGGAGAAGGTGCCAAAATATTCGATAAGATTCTATTGTCTAGGAAAATTATTCGATTGGTATATATGGAGTTTGCTAGTTTTTGAATACATTGCAAATCAACTTCGAGTGAATATAAAGAAATGGTAGAAAATACACTCTGAACCTGCCCCGTCTCAGCTTGAATCATGTTTAATATTTGTCAGAGCTTTTCTCTTTGAAGGTTCGTGACCTGAAATGACATTAGTCAAATTGACTAATCAGCTTTGAAAATAATCATTAGTATTATCATCATAGCAGAGATATGAAAATCAATTTTGTCTGAAAACATTCAATGGAAGGTTCATAAAAAGTTTCAGACATCAACTTTTCAATAAATCTTAAACAAGTCTATTCCTCAATGTAATTTTAATGTCACAATTGAAACAAGATACAGAAATATTTCTTTGGTGTAGGTATAAAACCAGTGGATATTGCCACATAGTTCTCATACGTTTCATTGAATATACAAATAAACCCATTTTAGCCATAAAACAACACGCTTCATGCATAATTGATCGGTGTTTACTTTGGTGCAATAACTTTCCATCACAAAACCATAAGAAACGCTCTATCTAAAGTCGTTATCTACCCACTTCTCAGGTTGAAACTGGATATTGTAGTTCATCGTTCATTAACGTTCCCTGCCGGTATGAAAAAAATATGGTGAAAAGGAGTTGAAGTATATACCATTGACTCATTGTTCAGTCTTTTTATGATGGAGATAAATATTTACCGTTGCTTCTCTTTATTACACTTCAATGAACCATAATAAAAAATAATGAGGGATTCCAATTCATAATTTTAATGGTCTGAAATGAATAGTCACGATTCTTCAGAATATTTTTCGTTTCTTTATCGAAAAAAACATCGAACGGATTCATTATTTGTACCAATCTTGGCAGATTGGAAATTTGATATTGTAAGAAATTCGATTGTTGTAAACCTGATATTCTCGTTGGAAGCTCTCATAACGAAAATTTGGAATAGGGCTTCAACAATTCGATCGGAAAAGCTATTCCACCATTTCAAATATTTTTCTTCAAGGAATGACAATTGCGGATACCATCAATAGAAAAGTCGTAAGTACTCAACTTTTTTCATGATATTTTATATTTCGATTCGTTCATTTGGATTTGCAATTTCTGCTTATTCATTTTCAAAAATTGACAGTTTTTTATTGGACACTTTCGATTCGCTCCCTTGTATATTTGTTGTTATTTCGTTTGGATGTTTCACATTTATTAATTCGATTTGGTGTCATGCATGACTGTACAATTCACCGAGTGACCAGAAGCACAATTCTCGTATGTTCAAATATTTTTTTATTGAAAATCACAATTCGGTATAGAATTGCCCTTCCAATGATATATCACAATAGTACGTCTAATCCACATTCTGCTGATATAAATGAAAGTTTATCAAAAAAATCCTTTTTTACTCCCCCCGTAACGAGATTTTTTATGAAAGTGAGCCGTGAAAGATTGAACAATATCAAGAAAGTAACAACGCAGACTGCACAATTATATTGCATGAATATCCTATGCACATCCCAGTGGAATATTGGAATATGCCAGGAATATCCCATATCCCCCAAAACATATGATATGCGTATTCCATGGATATTCAAAGTCACCATGAAACTTATTCCAGGAATATGTTTTGATATCCCAAGATATGTTCATGGCATATGAAACAGATATGTTTTCTTGCCCTTAAAATATATGCCAGGAATATATTTTTTGTACTGCATAGCATATATGCTCTTTTTGACCGGAATAGCAGAAAGAAAACACACATCAAGGATAAAAAAAATATAGGTGAACAGAAGCATTTTTATTGGAAAAAACTCAAAAAACAATTGAGTTAATAGGAACTCTGGATATATCACCAAGAACTTTGGACACAAGTATTCCCAACCATATTACTTGGTGGGTGATGATCATGCATCAATTCAGTAATGATTCTTTGGTTTGCTGGTAGAGTCAAGGACTGCATTATCACAGTATAAAAACTATTTGCTGTTTCTTCAGCGCTCTGGTCATTCTTTGACGATTCAGAAATTTTCTGCTCTCCAGCAAAATTGTCTCAAGAAATCAACAATGTTTGGTCAGTCAATCTCTTCACTTTCCTCAAACTCCGAATGCACCAGGGCTCCTAATTCTAATTTCACTATTGGTGGAATTTGACACTTGTCATTTTTCAACCAATGGTAAAGCTGAAATGAGAAGCCCCGGAGCAACACACAATACCACCCCAGTTGCCAGTTGATACTAGTTGATAGTAGGAACAAGGATAAATGCGTATATGATAACAAAAACAAAACTTTCGGTGTTACATTTTCAATTAACTGTTTTTTTATATTAGTGGAATATACTACACAAATGCATTTTGAATATTCCCAGAGTATTCGAATATCTTCCTTTATGCTCGATATGACATTCGAATATACCAGTAATATTCGATAAGAATATCTGATGGATATTCGTAAAAATATATTCCAGGAATATTTTTCATGGATATTGGATAAAACACATATTTATGGAATATTCCAGAAATATTGTATTATCTACTGGAAAATGGGATGTAGTAGGGATATTCCAGGAATATTGGGTGCCGTCTGGGAATAATATAAGGCCAAACTTTTCACACAATATTCATTATATATGCAGATTAGCTATTTTATAAATTGATTTTATTTTCATTTTTCAACATCAAATCATGCATTTCATCCATGAATTTGGTCAGAGTCTCCAACACTCATTGAAATACAAAACAACTAACTTTGAGAATGCCTACGTTAGCATGAAAGGAACAAATACTTGATGTTCAAAAATTAAAAATCAAATTGTAGAAATAGCTAGTCTGCACAACACATATTTTGTAAAAAGTTTGGCCATGAATCATTGTTGATAACTTGATATTGTTTAATCTTCTATAGAAAACTTCAATTGAATGGTTCTGAGAATATGAAAAGAAATATTTTATCAACCCTCAATAATATCAGCAGATTGTAAACTACAAATATAATTGTGATATGTCATTGTAAAGGTAATTTTACACCGGATCTTGATTTCAAGTGGCATATATGGTTTGATACTTGTATATTCATGACATCAAATCGAATTGAATGTGAATCATCCATACAAAATAACAACGAAGATACAGGAGAGTACATTGGTTCCGGATCCCGGTATAGACAAGGAGAATCCGACGTTTACTTGAATGTTGTTAACAACGTTCCTAGTGGTATTGATTCGGACTTTAATAGTCCATGTAGTTAACTCTATTAAATTCTGTTACAAGGAGGATATTCGAAAGAAATTCGGCATGAATTCTTTCCCCACATAGTATTTCCAAAACACCCTAGGCATTGCTATTGAATATCATATGGTACACAACAACAACAACAATTTAAAACAATTTTAGAACAATTTAGAACACAATGCTCGAAAAAAAATTATTGTATTTTTTATAAGATAGTTTTACAAATAGGTTTCTTGATGCAACAATTTTTCTGCAATTTGTCTGTTATATCCTTAGTCAGTTTAACGGTTGTTGCTAATCTGATTATACTTTCAGTTCAAACCATCATACTATTATATCATGAAATTCATCTTCAAAAATACCATTGGTGTAAAGAATATTTTCCACAAGGTATCCAATAAAATATTGATGTAATCGTTAATTATTCACCTTCTATCGAATTCCGTGTTCTGTGAAATTATTATATGTTTTATGACCACTTTCAAGGGTCAAAAATTTTGTAAATATAAACTTTATTTCAGAATTGACTATTTTTTTTTCAAAAAACATTCAGATGGGGCCACGTTACTCTGTATACTCTACATCTCTCTTAATGAGACGATTCAAAAACCAAATTTCATTATGTTAAGAAAGTTCAAGGAAAATAATGAAGATTCGTATGAAGCTGAGAAATCAATTACAAATTCGCCGAAGTAACTATCAATATATTTCATTTATTTTATTCGTCAGTATGTGACATTCATCCAATTCTTACCAATAACAAGGCACACAGTTGAATATAGTCATTTTCCATGGCCGAAATCTGAACGTATCGGCAGATCGTGGTGTGTTACACTTTCAAAAATGTATTTTTTGAATCACAATTTCAAACTGTCACAATAGCCTCATTCGGGGTTTGTAATTTTCAATAAAAGGAAACCATCCGAAACCCATATACAAATGTACAATTAATTTTGTGAAACTAATTTTGGCAGATGTATCACCAAGAGCACATACACCATGTGAATGATTCTGGACCGAGACCTATATCTGATATTATTCAACGCAATTCGTCGTATTAGCTAAGGAAGTAGTATTTTTCAGGCAGGTGTTAATTCATCATCCTACTACTGTGTAGGAAAGTTAAGACTCGCCTGAACTCATTTTGGAAAGTTGAAAATAGTCTTTGTTTCAAAGTATGGGTTCTGTTGTAATCGAAACTCATTTTCCTTTTTTTTTAAATTTCAAGTCAACAGAGGCACCGTTGCTAGTTTAGAACCCCGGAAAGGTATTATTTTTTCTATGACTACTAATAAAAATGTTACCTCACCTACTAATGACTCAACTAGAGTCAATTAGAAACTACTTTCCAACTAAAAATATTTTTATCGACAGTCTGAACTGTTGATTAGCCAAAAAAAACTTATTCTCGATTAGCCATAATCGAAGAGTAGACTATAGCTACAATCGACAATTTGAAATGTAGACTATGAGATAACAGATAATAATCGATAACAGTTGATGGGGTCGTTTATAGGTTATCATGTGGTCCCTCAGTGCCTTTGAAGTACGAAAGCACTGATTGTGGCTGATAGACATCTCAAACTGTCGTCTGTACAACAAAATCCTCTTGTTCTTAGGATATCCTTATCGAATTGGATCAATCAAGAGCAATGAGTCACCATTAGTGAGAGGATCATAATATAGGATCCAACAACTTCCATCTTTTCAATATTTCCCGGACAACTTTATGTGTTTTTTCATTTTTGTCCACTGAAACGTGGAATCAAGAACAGGATTGAGTGAAACATATATCGATACAATGATGATAATAATAATGTTCTCATCAAGATTTGAAAATTACATGCATTGGAATGAGAGTTCGAACTTTTTCTTGAACTCTTTTACACTTTCTCACACCATCTTTTGAAATGTATTAGGTTAATGGTTGAGTCCAATTTTCAATTGAGTTCCACAACCAGCTTTGCTACGTACAACCAACATATTTTTCCTTGAACTTTCAAGTCATATAATAGTTCGGAGCTGCTCGCTCTCTCTTATAGGAATTGTTATGATTTTGATATAGGTAATAAGAACTTTTCATACAATTAGTTATGTTGGAATACATCGCGACTGAAATAAACTAGTTCTTCAGTTTCATAGGTGATGCCAAGTGTTACATAGCCTCCACCAGTAATTATTGAATAATGTATAGTTTTTTAAAGGTTATGTATTATATTATGATTACAGAATATTGTTTTTTTCAAGCCCCAATCTTGAGTGACTTCAGGAATACCCAAGACGAAAGGCATTTCAGTCTTTCATGAAAAAGTATCTTCGATATTGTGAATTTCTGGCAGGTGAGTTGTTTCGATTTCAATTGATTTTTCAGTTGAGTATTTTATACTCAGTTCTCCCCTATGTCTTCATAAACGCTAGTCCCGAAAAAAAAATCATAAACACATCGAGGACCCCATCAACCGGACCAATGTACAAAGTGGAAGTCGAACTTCAATATTCAACTATTTTCATTTCATTATGAATTTCGTATTTCACTGAAGAGAAAATATCACTCAACATATCATAGAAACTTTATTTTTTTGTGGAGGAAATGAAGTTCGAAGAACTATTCTTTGGTTTTCTTCTCTGAATCAAAAATCAGAAATTACAACTTCAGTAAAAGTTGTAATTTCTAATTTTTTATTCGGAGAAGAGAGTCAAGAAATAATTCATCAAACTCCATTGAGGAATTTCAGAAAAATAACAAGAACAGTCTAGTTCAGTGTCTCCCGCAATTCAAGAATCCGTCCCTATATTTCAGTTGTTGAGAATGCTGTTTTGATCAGGTTTTTGTAAAGGTAGTGTACATACAAACTCCATACATCGCAAGTTTTTCGGACTTGAGGGCAGTGTCCTGGAATTTTCAGCAATCATATTTATTGTTATCAGTACATTTTTTCATGGGGATTATCGAGTAGGTATATTTGGAAAGGAAAGTGTATCAGATATCGATATAAAGACAAATAGTTATTTCATTTAGATTCAGCATTATGAAAACTCCCATTATATAACCAATTTTTTCCAAGAAAAAATTGACCTGAATGCAAAAAAAAATGTTTTCTGTATAAGAAAAAAGAACCAAACTATTTTTTGTTATTTGAATTCTGAAAAATAGTTCATTAAAAAGTTTCTAGAGTACGGAATAGAAACCCAATTTCGACTGGATTGAAAAAAATGCATCAAGTGTGAGACTCAAAAGTAGGATCCTAAATGTATTTCTTTCACCATCTTCATTAAAAAGCATGTTTTCGAGCGAATAAAAAATTTCCTCATGATATTTAAGATATATTTCAGGCAGGCCAAATCTGAATGAGATTCCATTTAATTTGAATATGTCATGATTTTTATCCGAATAGTTCTCATTTCCTCCTCCAGTGTGAAACCTTCAAAACCTTAGATATATGTGTTGGTTTATAAAGAGCAGGACACACGTCTCCAACTACCATCAATTTTTGTCAATCAATTTGAGTGTTTAGAACGAATATTTCCATCGTAGTATGTTAAAAATCCCATATGAAGCGGGACATTTTCGATCAATTACAGCGATAAATTCCTGGCGGGACATTTTCTGGCTGGTAATTACCCGATAGGTATCGAAAAATACCCGCTTGGTCCGCGTATCTATAGTAACGATTGTTGAAATGTACATTTGTCATCTTGACAAGCATAAATACTGAATTTTAAACGTCGTTATTTTAACTCCGGAAATATTCTACCGAATTACACCCGTGCATCAAAATAAACCTGATAATTTTCCATTAAAGCATATTGTCAGTAAAAAAACTGCATTTGATTGTTTTCATCTCGACAAAATATAAATAAACTCATGCAGTTTTTAGACAACATGCTTTCATGGAAAGTTATCGGTAATTTTTAAACACTTGTGTAATCACTCCCGATAATTAAATCTTTATACAATTCATCATGCCGATTTGCTGCAGTCAATCATTGTTTGTGGCTATTTCTGAGATCAAAGAAACAGGTAGAAATTCTACAAGAAATAAAAAATATTTTGCCTCAGGACTTCCCTTTCATTGAATCTAAGGAATATCGAATCGACAGATACAAGATCTAAATCTAAAGATCTGAAGGAAATCTCACTCCTCCCTCCCACAAAACTGCAATCTTCACTAGATCATTCTCATATTAGTGAAACAATTCAATTCTTTACCCATACTATTGAAAACTCTTTCCAGACCCATTTTCCGAAAGAAATACAAAAAAATCCTTACTTCGTAGCCAGAAGTGCTCTTATTTTGTGGCCAGACACAGAAAAAGGAGAAAGTATTGTGTCTTGTCTGTCTCATTCGGATGTGATTCTGCCTTACCCGGGTTGAGTGGAAGAACAGCAAGCAACTTTGTTGTTATGCTGAACTTCGCCCTTTCAATTGCTTGTAACGCAAAAACTTTATTTTACTTTACTTTGTATATTGGCAAGAGAATAAAGTATATTATTATTATATATCAGGGTGAGTATTACCTTTTTTTAGTGAAACCGTGTGTCATAAATACATTTCCTAGGCAACCAGTTTACTTCGAGTATGAAAAAATGAACGCACAAAACTCAACAATATTGAATGATAAGTTAATCTTCAAGTTAATTTCAGCATTTCCTGGTATGAAGGATTCCTTGAGAACACATGTTTATCCTCACTCCAATTTGATTAATATGGAAACAACAGTAGCGTGTTATTAGGGTGAGTATTTACAGATTATGTTTCACCAAGAGATTTCGCAGATAACACCGGTTCAGTTGGAATATCTGAACGAATTGAAAGGTTGTATGTATCCATTTCATGATTACAAATTGAGAAAAATTATGTAATTCAACGCCCTTTGTGATTTGTTTCCTTGATAACACTTACATTTATATGGGATGAGGGGGTGTATACATAAAACTCGATTTGTCAGGATATTTGTTCAATAAAAAATAAGGTAGGTATTTCAAAGGATACCGGGTTCCTTAACTTGCCATCGGCCATCAATATATGACGTGGTTCAAAACAAATTTGGTTATTTCCATGCAAGTGAACAATATTCCAAATCGAAGTAACACATTCGTTTATTAGGTATATAAAAGTCTTATTTATAGGGAGCTCAACCACTACCATGGACATTATAAAAATGACATAAGATGGTCTTGATGAAAAAGGAATCGATCTGTCGGATAAATGAAAATGCAATGCCGTGGTTGACAATTTCATTGATGAATAAACCGATAATGTTGTCTTTCTTGCTCAAGAAATGAATCCTACATATAGTCGATTGCAGATTTTTCTAATTTAAATGATGAACCCATTCGATTCAGGTTTATTACTTGATTATTGAATTCATGTAGAACCGGATTAAAACATATTTTTTCCAACAGTATTTTTTGCAGATCTCTAGACGTATAAGTGTCGAACACTTTCTAGAGTACGGTACCATGGATATATCTGTATTAGTAATATTATTTTCCAATTAGGAATATACCTTGAATTGAATTCATGTTGAATGGGACAGTCACCTGACAGCCAGTCCTGGTATTTTATAAAGTCTTTGTCTAATACTACAGATGGATTCTCACATTTTTTCCTCTTAGGGTGTTCATGCTTATATTCGAGAGGGTAATTTACTAATTCACTAGTTCATTTATGATTACTTAATATGAACACATATCCTAAATGCCATCACATCTGGACTGAAGGCTGTTAAAGCTTGAGAAAAAAAATAATGTTTCTAATGTGAACCTAAATATTTGCGTCAATCTCAGTATGCATATTCCATACAGAAATATACATTTCCTGCAGTACAAAAAAAACTCGTGGAAATTTCGGGAAAAACTCATATCAAAACCATCTGAAATTGGAATTTATAACGCTATATACGTATAATTTGAATCGCTTGGTTTGGTATGTGACGCTTTAATTATTTATTGGCTATTTCGCTTACACCCTCGTATTTCGCTAATCCTGTTATCGAAACGTGTAGCTGCAAGCAATATCAGTTTGTTTCGTGTGAGGTAATTGATCTCGACAAAGGGTCTCAACTTTCACACCAGAGGTTTATTAGGAATCGAAACATGCATCGTTTCGAATCAAATATTCATTGAACCTCGGTTCATTATCATTTTTCTGAAATCACTAGTTTTCAGATATTTCGTTATGAAATTCCGATTACGAAGTTAACAGATGACTGCAATGAGGGTTTTATTCGGGAAAATCATTTCCACTCATCAAAGGGTCCCGAACACCTTCTATACGGAAATGGCTCTTAGTCAAATCTTTTCATTATTTGATGTTTTGTAGAATCGATCATTCTTACGCAATGTTTCAATGAGCGCACCACAATCCTATGATTAATTTTCGAGATTAACGGTGTTAAATATGAGAAATATTACCACTTTTGATCACTCCGTATCTCTCCAATGTAATTTTAATTTAATGTGGTAATGGTATTCCTATTCGGAGTTGTAATCATATCCCCACAAATTCATTTCCAAATGTTTATATTACAGGGCGATTTCATTGCCATTTTCAGACTAATCACAGAGAGAAAATACGAAAAAATTGGAATTATCACATAATGTTATTTTTTGTTCATTCCATCCGTAATATATATAATGTGAATGATGTCAATTTAGGAAAATTAGTATGCTTCAATATGAAAACTTTAATAATTGAAATGAAGTGACTGATACTTGATGATTATCCATTTTCAACAAGAAAAATCACAGTTTCCTGTACGAATCTCAAGCTATAGTATAGCGAAACAAGTGTCGCGGTTTTGTTAACCCATTTTTCGTGAGAATCGTACAGTAAACAGTGTTGTTTTTTGTTGAAAACTTTGATTCTTTTTATTAGGGAGTTCGAAAAAGTAGAGTATTTTTTTCATGGGAGAACTTTAGATACTTTCCTCCTCCATATTGTGCGAAATTTCCATCGGAATCCTATGATAGTTTTTCCATATACAAAGTTCAACAATTCGTGAAGAAATCTGATATCTGTACATTTTTCCATAGGTATATTTCCACTCCAGTTTTCGACAGGTTTGCAATAGTTCCTCCTCGTCCGGCCTCTTTCACCTGAGATTCTGATTTTCAATATAGTCTGATCAGCTATAATACAATAAAAAAGCATTGTCTTGAATTATCATGTGGGAAATAGAAAAGTTATTTTTTCATGCGGACCGTTTTCCAGAAATTATTATAAAATACAATCGCAGAAGTTTTAATGTATTTCTTTTGTTTTGTATAGGGTATTGTTACATTAGTTCAAATTCTTGGTACATTTCTACCTTAAGCAACATTCAATTTGTTTTTGTTATTGCATAACTTATCTCTCAATTTTTTAATATTTGTAAATTTTCTGGATCATCTTCGAATACCTCCATAAAACGACTCAATATTTTCCTGTTATCTCGTAGTTGGAATGGACAAGATTTGAAATCAACAAAATGTTAATGTCAATACTTCTTTTCTTGACATGAAGCTCAAAAACTGTTTTTCGATTATCAAACTAATTGAAGTTATTTGGTACTATTCAAGTCAATGTGATTATAGTGTTTGTTCGAGCTTTGCTGAGCAATACGTCTTTCCCAAATATAGTGAGGTGTTATGTTTGTCACCGGAATGTTATTCCTAGGCTTTCTAAGCGTTTGAATAGAGGGGATAATGTGTGTTACAAATTGCGACATGTTAAAACAACACATCCCCTGATGAATAGACCTGGAACGCTGGATACGGCCACACAAATGAGAGTCGATTTCGATTATGTTAACGTTATACAGATAAGAGTTGAAGCCGAAAACCTCCGTACTGAAAATGGCTGAAAAATATCATGGCAAGAATATGATATTATAGTATACCTACCCTATATGTAGTACCTATCTACAATTTTCCACCTTTTCTCTGTTCATTTTTACAATTTCATTCAATATTATCTATTCCATATTAATATGATATATTCCGCGCACAGGTTCATACTTCTGTGTGATCTCTGTATTTATTTGTCGTTGACCAAGATTATTGTACATTTCGAGTTGAATGGCGAATAAATATTATTATTATCATTATTGTCGTCTGAAATTACCTGCTTCGACCGAGTGGGCGAACGTACAAGTAACATTAACCAATAACCAGTTTCCGCACCGCATGGTAGGTGATCACTGGCTCCGAGAATCATTAGTTCTGAGTAGATGCAAACAAACCGAGAATAACGGCCTTCTGCATACGGCCGGCTAAGATGTCTGCCGCATCACGGCATGCCGGTATGGTCTTCAGTTCGGAGAGTAGCGTTTGTCTGGATCCACCGGCAACACCTGTAATCAGAACCCCCTACTTAACAGAAAATTATTATTATCATCAGTATTATTATTATATGAAACGATAGAAATACATATAATACGATAGGAACTTCTGCGAGTGTATCAAATATTATATGATTTCTGAGAAACGTTAAGCATGAAATGATAACTTTTTCATTCTCCAGATGGTGATTTCAGTTATAACTTTTTTCCGAGGGATACGGTACGGTATTACAACTGATCACAGTTTCATTGAGAAATAAGAATCACAAAGGAGGAAGGGACTAATGAGGAAAAACAATAGCAATCTCATCTGAAACTGGACTAGAAATATCCCAATGGGAAAATGCACTGATATTAGCTTTTTCGTGGATTTTTTGGCTCGTATTTTATGGAAAGACCGTCGTAGGAATCAAATGAGAATTTTGTACAATATAAATGAAAGTATTTTGAGTTCCCTCATGGAATTATAAAGCTGCGTTTTCAGTCTCCCTCATAAGATATAGGGTGAATGAAGGTTTTTATTTATTGAAGTAAAATAGAGAGATGTTTGCGAAAAAATGCATTCGTTGGGGATATAATTTCATTCCCGAACTCACACAAGTTTGTTTCGTTCAAAGCAATAATTCCTTCACGTCATCATTGTCGTACCTATTGAAAAGAAATAATCGGGTGATGCAAATAATTACATATGTGGCAGCGACAATTTCTATGAGATATCTTTTTGGTTTCAACAATGATTGTTACCACCGTTGCCGTCTCTTAATTCTGAATAGCTGCTGTTTGCACCTGCTGAACTGCTGTCCTTTCCACTATTATTTCTTCGTAACGATGGAATTCTGGATAGAAGAGATCTATTGTACTCAGGAGATCTATTGTTACATTTCTGTTCTGAAAGACGCTACTTCTATGTATCCAGCGATTTTTTTTCTTCAGAGAATCGAACCACACATACATATACGAGTAACCATCAGAGTAAGTAGGAATTGAAATTCAAAATACAACAGTTTTTGCTGAATATTCAGTGATAAAAGTGTAACTTAGTGAAACGAATGATCCGTCACCATCACATCATGGAGTACGTGAATAGAATCTTGAGATAAGTAAAATACAAGACATTTTCAAGTTTGAGGTTTCAATTCGACATTTGGCACTATTCATTAAAAATGTTCCTGTTTCTACATTGCTGGCATTGAAGTATAATCGGAGATAAGTACAACCATTTCACCACATTCAATTCACTGTATGTTCTTATTCATATCCCGTTAACATTTTTCATCATAGAGATTGTATCTGTATGGGGTCAGATTGGAATATCCGTGGGGTGGATTCTGCCTGTCGTAGAAGGCGACTAAAGGTAAGCGTCCATAGGTACGCATCGTACGTATCGTACGGATCGTACGAAACGGATTTTAGAATTATTAGTATAGTAAGTTATACATATGCGTCCACTGACCGGCAGCGGACGGATCGCACGTTTCGGTCCGTCGGTAATGCCGATGAAATTTATCGAAGGAGCAACTTTTCCGACTGGTGCGGATGACAACATGCGGCTTGCCGATAAGTGGACGCATGTCACAATAGGTAGTCACTGGTCGCCTCACAGATCATTTGAATTTTGTTACATTTCGACACTAAGTACAAACACGTGCTTTAATTATATTTGTTATCACGCATATCATGGAGCAAATCAGTGAATAGTGTATGATATTCTCCAAATTGTGATCTTTTTTTGAATATGTCATGTATCCACTGTTTCCGATCGTCAACTCACTACGAAAATGCGAATGTTACTTAAAAGCCGACCGTCGCATCGGCAATCCGATCGCTACGGATACAGTGGACGCACTACCACAAATCGATCCGTTTTATACGATCCGTACGATACGTACGATGCGTACCTATGGACGCTTACCTCAAAAGAATAACCTTAGGAGAAAGATGGTATCACCATCGCCGGTGCGATACCACCATATCAACTCTACTCTACTTATAGTCTGTGAATTGTTAATTCTCATTTCAGTATGTGGTTGATATTTCCGATTTTTCCCAATTAGTGGATTTGAAAAATAATGATAATGCTTTCTCGTGTGAAAAACTACGGAAGTTAAATACCTCCTCAATAGGATTTCTGGGTGAAAGGTACTCATCGGGGGATTCCTCATCGACAGTATTCAGAATCGATTATTATAATATTAGTATAAAAATATCAACCATTCGAAAATATAAATGATGTGCATCAACCGAAGAACCTGACATTCTTATTCGTTGTCCAGGTTATGAATTCTTTTCTTGCTTTCGTTTCAAAGGTGGTTTTTGTCCATACTCTACGAATGACTCCTCGTGCCAACGAGAAGCAGGGCTGGAACCAGAAGATTTTGACGTGATTTTTAAGCTTGTCAATCGTTCAACAAACTAAATTTGTCTGTTTATTTATCACCTAACCAATGACTCTTTTGACAGACTATTCGAGTTTTTTCGGAAAAGATCAAAGAAAACCATCCAATTGCTGAGATCACCATATTAGGTGCTTTTAATGTACATAAGTCCCTGACTTGAATTCTCGAATGGAACAGATAAAAGAAGACGACAGGTAGGGACATTTGCTATTAGTGATGATCCGGAACAACTGATAGATCAACCCTCCCCAACTAACACAAGGACATCCATTATATGTACAATGGATATACGTTAATGTCCGAGGGAATATCCAATGGACATCCATTTTTTTCCACTGGACAGCCAGGATACCCCATGTATATCCATTTGAGACACTTTTGGATGGATATCCAGTGGATATTCGGAAACGTCCAAATGGATCCCATCGGACATCCGATGAATATCCATCCTTGGAAATATGGACATCCACTGGACGTTAAAGAACATCCGAATGAATCACATCGGATATTTGATGAATATCCACATTTTGAAAATGAATATCCATCGGACGTTGGAATGGGTTTCAACGGATATTCAATGTATATCCACCCTTTGGATTATGGATATCCATTGGACGTTCAAAAACAACCTATATTTGTTGGACATTGAAAGCCATCTATTTGAATATTGGATATCCGATAGATAGGTAGGTATCCCCTGAAAATTCCAAAAACGTTCAAAGAGATCACGGTCTGAACATTGGTTAAATCCCCTTATTTGATTGGAAAATACTTTAGGGTTTTCAATAATATATAAAAGATTGAGTTATACCTTATGGTTATTGATTTCCAAATTTCCAGCCTGAAATGGATAAAACCTACAATATATAATACATTTTATTTTATATATAATGTAAAAAAAACTCTTTGAACATAACATAAATCCAATAATAAATACATTTCTTCATTCAGTACAAAAAACACAACAAGAAATAAAATCTAGCACTCAGCAAAAAACAACAAAAAATTGAAATCAAAGTTCAGTATTAGGAATATAATATAAAATTAATTTATAACTTTGTGAGTGGTTGATTTTCATTCACGCTACGCTCTTTGGCCCTGCGTAGCCATATTTTCACTGATTCTTCAGTATTTTTTCTGTTCCAATTTTGACGGTCAGCAGCTACTACAAAAATTAAATTTGATATAAATGTAGGTTGATTAGATAGGAAGTTTTCAGATACAGAACAAAAATAACTAACAAACAACAAAAAGTTCAATTGTGAAAATTTCTGAGTGGGAATATCTGCACAAAGCAAAATAGAGTTATTTGTAGAAAAATCTCACTCACCAGGATAATACTTCATTTCAACCCAGACAATAATGAATGAAAGTTACCGAAATGTCAATATGAACTGTGCCTCATTCATTGGAAGCTGTTGGAGTTGGAACAGCGTCACATCTGGAGTTAGATGCAACAGATATTCTTGCCTCTCCAGTTGCCTTTCTATAATATTTATGAAAAAGCTTCCTTTTTCTATTTTCCATTTTTTTCATCAGAGTCAATCAATAACTGTTCGGTAATCGTAGAGTAGGTTCTTATCACAAATACCTACTTACTCAAGCGGAATTCAAAAACCGGCGTGCTGCAGATCACAAATTCTAACCTACTACTTCTTCTTCTTCTGATTTATTGGCTCTGCTCGTTCAAGGGGTTACAACGTTGTCTGATTCGAAATCATGTTGTAACCCTGTGAATATTTGATAATGATCTCCGTGGGATTCTTCCATATTGATTGGGCTAGGTGCTAGTACTTATACTTTTCTCGCTTCGGAACCTACTACTACTTCGCTTACCTCCTTTTCTTCTGGCTAGTTCCACCACAGAACACCTGTAGTCCTGACATTTCACTTTCTTCTACTGAAAAAAAGTGCCATTTTCCACGATGCATGACATATGATCTATGGTGATCTATACTGTTGCATGAGTCCACCTATATTTATTTCCATTATATAATTATTTTTCATGAAAGATCCAGTAATGGATATCCTATGAATATCCATTGAAATCCAAGCCTAAAACATGTCCACTATTGATATCCCATGGATATCCATTTATGTCCATCCAAAACATGTCCTCTGAT
This sequence comes from Zygogramma bicolorata, assembly GCA_032362365.1. Classification (NCBI taxonomy): domain Eukaryota; kingdom Metazoa; phylum Arthropoda; class Insecta; order Coleoptera; family Chrysomelidae; genus Zygogramma; species Zygogramma bicolorata. The sequence goes on from JAVJAQ010001245.1 coordinate 193,188, forward strand.
TGACATTCTATGTATGTCCATTTCGTGTCCACGGATATCCGTACATGATATGGACATAAACTGAATATCCATAGGATATTCGGTGCTACTTGGGTCTCGTATTCCTGATACGGATAGCCAATTTGCCAATACACTAGACCTATTTCTGACTGCTCATCCTGATATTTATCAAAACCAAATTCACCTCCTTCGGGTAATTCTGATCAGACTTTGATTTCAACAACTTGTTCGTATTCGGTTTCAATAAATGGTAAGTTACCCGCACGTCACCTCTGGCATTACAAGTTAGCAGACTGGGACGGTCTTCGTATGTGTTTCTCTGATTTACCCTTCTCTTCCCGATCGGACACGTATTAAAACATATTATTTATCCTTCGTCGATTCGCGACTCAGGCTAATTTTCAAAATATTCGTGCCTTCTATAAAATTTCCGGAAATAATTCAAGCTCCTGTGATATTATGAATGATAATTCTGCAAGTGAATGCAAAGAGATTACTCAACTCATATAATAGTTATTTATGTAATAAGGATCATAAAGACGATCATTATGGTACAAGTCGTGAATGTTACACGGCGTGTGCCATAATGATTGTTTATGATTCGTATTACATACAAAATTTTATCTGATGGCATTCATATCAATACATTTGAATAAACATTTTTGATCAAACCATTACATGTTTTCCTTATAGAATTTCATTATGGTACTTAGTGCCATAATGAGCTTCCTTATGTCATCAAAATTGAGTGACATAACGTTGTCATTATGACATGCCATCAGATAAAAGTATTAACATACAATATTCATTAAATACTCTCTCCTGATATGAATATCATACACATATCGACAGAGGGGGTTTGCCATATATTTGATGTTATCTCTTCCATAGCCTTTTTTAATTCTCCTTGCATTGTCTTGAAAAAAGTCAGAAAGTCTTTTTCATAACTTTCCCACAAAAAAAATAATCATATTCCTAGATGCATGAATGATATCAAATGCAAAAATACTGATAAATGGGAATTGTCAAATAGTTTGCAGCAGAATTTGTGTAGATGTGTCATCATTCAGAGATATTGGGCATGATATTTGGATAAGATTATTTCCCTCAATGCGAATAAACGATGAAACAGTTGAAGGCTAGACTGCTTTCACAGAGTTTTACAGCGATTAAATGCACTAGACCTTTTAACCGATTCGAACTAAACCGGGCGTTTGGATCACTTTTCAGGTACTATCTCTGGTACTATATTGTTCCTGTGTTCGATTTTGATGTTTTCTGAGTTAACATGTTTTCTGGAAATAATCCAAACATATATCCCTCCTTCACCAAGTTCAATCGACCAAAATGCGTGCATTTCCATGATTTTCAAAATTTTGCTTTCAAGCAAATGCTTTCGTGTATAATAATTTAAAATAAAATCCCTCGACCTGCGGTCTCGGGATTTTATCAAATTATCATACACTCAAGTCATTTGCTAAGCAAAATTTCGAGAATCATGGAAGTGCAGCACACATTTTAACCGAATAAACTTGGTGCACTCGGGATATAACCCCCGAATATAACTTTAAAGTTGATATCACTCTGTGACAGACTAGATTCTTTATGTAATACGTATCAGAAATCAATACTCACGAGGGACAAGAAACCCAAAGATACAAATGGTGTACTTTCCAAAAAAAATGTCAAAATATCAAATCTTCACAAGCGCATTGCTCAACAAGAAACAGCTGGAAAAGCTTCCCAACTATACTCTCTGAAATGTGAAGCACAAACTTTTGAAGCTGCCTGACCTTCCACGTTTCCATGTTGTTATGCTATTGTCGAAAATAATTGAACAGAAAGAAAAATGCTGCTCTCTAAAATTAGTGAGACTAGAGTGCTCAAATAATCGAAATGTCACATTCGAAACGACCGACAACGATTGAATGGATTTGTCCAATTCTCCTCCTGAATGTGCAACGAATGACAATAGAGAAATGGTATACTGAGGTGAACAGCCGTCTGCATTTCGAAACGGTTGTTGTTTTGTCGCATAGCCTTCCGTCAAGACCGGTGAACTCAATTTAGCCAAACGACTCCGGGGATTTACCTTTATATAATTTCCCAAATGGAAAGATTCTCCAGGTGAGGTAGTCGTCCTCATGAATCCATGGCATCTAAGAGGATTACAATAGCTATCTATTATAGTGGAGTGCAGTGAGGTGTAAAAATTGTTATATCTCGAAATCCAGTGCAGGTCAATGGATCTTCATAAAAACTGTTGGAATGCATCGTTGGAAGCTTGATTGAAAAAGTTGAAAAACAGAAAATGTGCGATATTGTTTACAACAAATGTTAACGACAATTCAATGAAAAATGAGACGGAAAAGGGAAAAGAACTGAAGCAGAGAATCACATCTAATAAATAAGATTTGTATAGTTATTTCAGTATTAATTCATTCATATCCCGCAAAAATAACTAGTTACAGGAAAAAAATATTTATTATTATTTCGTTTTTACCTCTCAACACACCTGAGAACAGATTGGAGAGAGTAACAATCAACGGAGCTCAATTATACAAGTTTATTGTCACCATTATCCAAAATATGCAGGAATGAAATCCCACGTTTATTACAATCTCTAAATTTGCAGAAACAAACTGAATATACGAAATGTGTGAATATTAAAAAAAAAAATGCAAAATCTGAAAGTCATAGAAACGGGTTGCATAGGGTGCAGTTTCACCTATACATTCATTTCAAATTTGAAAATTGCGAGTGACAGATTGGAGAAAATAACAATCAACGGAGCTCAATTATACAAGTTTATTGTCACCATTATCCAAAATATGCAGGAATGAAATCACACGTTTATTACAATCTCGAAATTTGCAGAAACAAAATGAATATACGAAATGTGTGAATATCAAAAAAAAAATGCAAAATCTTAAAGTCATAGAAACGGGTTGCATAGGGTGCAGTTTCACCTATACATTCATTTCAAATTTGAAAATTGCGAGTGACAGATTGGAGAAAATAACAATCAACGGAGCTCAATTATACAAGTTTATTGTCACCATTATCCAAAATATGCAGAAATGAAATCACACGTTTATTACAATCTCGAAATTTGCAGAAACAAAATGAATATACGAAATGTGTGAATATCAAGAAAAAAAATGCAAAATCTTGAAGTCATAGAAACGGGTTGCATAGGGTGCAGTTTCACCTATACATTCATTTCAAATTCGAAAATTGCGAGTAATACTCAATAAAAAAACATCAGGAATGATTTTCTTCATAGTTTTCTGAATCATCACATTCTGAAAATTGTGTTTTGATATTGGAATCTATACAGGTGTAGAAGGGTAGACATATACCAACCCCGACAAGTCAAACTATTCAGCAACTTCTCGTACAACTAAATTTTGACTATCGTTAACGTTTCGGAAACTGAATTCGCTTCCGTTCCAAAATATTTGACGAATGAATCGAACGTCCGATTCATATACACTAACTTACCAACAGAGAGCATCTAATTTTTTTTATTTTACTTTCGTAGAGTTCAATTCAATACTCGCCCGGCGCTTCCACCATATATCGCAACCAGTACTCGCTTTTCTTATTTCGAGATTTTTCGCCTCCACCCGACCTTCATGAATTGGATGAATTTGGGAATATTTGCGCAGATCAGATGCAGAAGAAACGTCAGGCTTAAAAACCTGTAAACCATGGCTTAAAAGGCCGGAAACATCTAACAGTTCGTCAGTTACTGGCCGTGAAAGCTTCCAATATTAGAAAGTACCATAATTTTTGTTTCACCTTCATAGACTTCCTATGCACATTTTCAGGAGTACTGTTGGCTTCTGGAATAACAGCCTGGATTTCTTCCACCTATTATGTGAATTTGAAAAATTTCATAGTGACTAACAATTCGTTGTTAAAAGTGTATTCATGAAATGAAAATGCTTCTCCAAGTCAGGACAAAAATGATAATACTAATTTTTACACTGGAGAATAAACCTTCACAAAGCATGCATTTGTCACAACTCTTATAATATTCCACCGTTCTCTAATGTGGCTATATTTTTCTTCAACGAAATGAATTCCTACAGAAACTCAGCATTCCATCAGCCAAGATTCTGGGCATCCCGAAGAAATGTTTCGCAAATATAAAAAAGATACCTAAAAGTGTCAGCTCGTGTTTTCTCCGACTTTGCTAAAGGACATCAGCTGTTGACTTCTCATGAATATTTCATACAGCCAAGCAATCCAACAAAAACTAATCTTGGAATGCTTTCCAGGCGTTATCGAAAATTCTTTCTACTCTTCCGGTGATGAAAGTCACTTTTATGTACATGAGTTCATATTTTGTTTGTGGGATATGAATTCAACAAGACTTACGAGCTGCACTCTGAAATTATGTGATGCAATATTGAATACATAATGTAGTTTTATTGTGCGGGGTGATAATTGAACACTTTTTTAAATATATTGGGCTAAGTGGCTTAGTTCTTGACAAACACTGCAGTTTTTCACATTTTTCATTATTTGAAATATACGTCAGTTTTGATAGGAAATATCATTTTGAAACCATACTACGACGTACTGAGCTGTGAAATTTTTCCCAGAGATCAATAATTACCCTAACACCAAACTGAAATTTTTGCACCCGATGCTCGTTTCGCTAACAAGGTTAGCATCTTCAGGAGTCGATAATTGGTACTGTATTGATACAGTAACTTTTTTCTCTATTGCAAAAATATCAGGATAAATGCGACTTGCTTCAGTAGAAGGGGGAAGGTCCGATATCCACTAAGAATTAAATAAAACAATATAACTTTGAAAAATATTTCTTCGAAATCACATCGTTATATACAATTTATAATAACAATGTTATGTATATAGTATATATTTCAGATGTATGTATTGTTATACTTTTATAACAATTTTTTTAAATGGTCAATGTCGCTGGTTATACCGTTTTGCAATTCTTGTAGTGAAACTTGAGAAATTGCCGTTGGTTTGAAAATTCAGCACGGACTGGTACATCTGTCTTCGAGTAGAAGTACAGAAGTTCATGTTTTCGAAATAATCGCTATTTAAGAAGAAGTAAAAGAAGTTCTGGAATCCTCCCATGACAGGCAAAGGGCTGTCAACACAGAAACGTAATTACATCACCACAAAGAGAATACCAAAGGCTGCTATATCATTATCTGCTTCTGCCTTTCCTGATGCTGTCGATAAATGTTTGAAACACAATTATATCCCATCTTGGAAGAAGCTTTTGCTATTCTGTTATGAGAATTTTCAAATACCACATGATGTTGACAAATGCAAAGTACATCTCACCAGTACCATCGAAAGAAATTTGGATCAAACTACGACATTCTCTTGGAAGATGATACAAAGTAAGATTCCTTCAAATTCAAACTACCTCATATATGACCGTGAACAATAGAGGAACTTCTCAGGAGCTGTGTATATTTCAGTTTCAAACAATGAATTGGCAAACTTTGATAATGAAACTCTACGTGAACTCCGGTTATTATGAATGGAGAAATATGATGTTCGAAGAAGAGAATGAATATGCAAAATCGGTTGACTTTTCTGAAACTATATTGAGGATCTCGAAAATAATCAATTGATTTTTCATAATATCAACAACGAAAATTGTTTTACATATATAGGGGAAGTAAAGTATAGAGTATTTCCAACACTTTTCCACCTTCGAAATATCTATATTTCGAACAATGAAAACCAAAAATTTATGTGAAGTGAACAAGTCGCTCACAGAACTAATCTTTGGAACCACCATTCGATTGGATCTTGTTACTGTCATACTCCTGGAGTGATCATTTTCACATTGTCCGCTCCCAATAAAACAATGCCACCAACTTGAATCCTTTGATCTCCTTTCGTTCCAAATTGAACTGTATTATAAGTTTGCCAAATACTCTTTTCGGGATCTCTCTCATGATTTCCGTCTGACTCTGTAAATAACGATTTCCTTTTATCATATGTTGTCTGTCAATTTCTTCGAGGTCAGGTAATTTGTTTAAATCCTGTAAAAAATGTGAAGTCATCATTTTCTGTCGAATATGTCATTGGTCTGGAATATAAATTGATTCACAATCACGCAATATTGTCATCTCGTCTTATATTGTCTTTATAGTCTTGTCATAGTCGATACAAAATTTACCTATTTTTTTCTCAGTAGGTCTTCAGTTATTCGGACAATTTTCTACCACAATCCTCCCCACCAATGTGCTGTAGGAACATTGAAGATTCATCGAATTATTTGAAAAGAGGAAAATCTTCAATTCATCACAGTCTACTTTTTCCCTAAATTAATTTTATCGACAAAATAACACGTTCCTCTCGAAATAAATTGTTGAAACTTTTCCTCTCAGCTATGAATCGTCTGAGAGCCTGAAAAACATCTGTTGATAAAGATCTGTCGCATATCCCAGTGGGAACGTTGAGGTCGAAAATAATAATAACACATCAAATCAACAAAAATTAACAAAAGTGAAGTAACTCGAGACAGCTTTCGAAAGCTGTACCAATAATAATTATCATAATAACTGTTTTTACATCCAAGATTGAGTTCAGCCTCAGAGCAGCTTTTAATGAACCATGGTTTCTCAGACTGTGGTGTTTTTGTACCACTCGGAGAAAAAAAAAACATTCCCAGAATGATGGTATCAGAGATTTCCTTATCATATATAGTGGGATCACCAGATGGAAAACATACCCTTCTTCAAGGAGAAAAATCTTTGAAGACATTTTCAATCGACACATCCGACGTGTGAGTAATATACCATATATTCGAGCAGGTGGTCGAAGAGGGATGAATTTTGATGATATAAAGTCAGAAAATACAAAAATTTGCTACACGCTAGATCTTTCCGTTAAAATCGAATGGGAATGTATACAAAAAGTAAAGAGAAACCAGTCTCATGTTCATGAAGTTGGACTTTTCGAAGAGATCAATTTTCCTAACACCGAACTGAAGTCACATGCAGTCTACGCGCGATTTGATACCGATATTATCTAGTGAGAATTTGTCTTCTCCTGAAGATGATAACCTAATTCCGAAACGTGCGTCTAGTGAATGTAATATCGGTTTGTTGTTAGGGGAACTTATTTCCAAAATAGTCTTGACTTTCACAACAAAAGTTGATCGCTTGTCTAGTAATACAATTACTTACTATTTATTCTACTTCACTACTTGCATGAATCACCCAACCGAAAATGATACCGATATACTCAAGCTGTCTCTAATAATTCACAATGTTGGATACGAAGATTTTCATCTTTCCTCACACACCCCAGAAATAAACTGGTTTTATTGGCTTCCAAGTAATTTATTTCTGATGGTAAAGGCGAACGTGCGTTTACGTATTCTTTTGTTTTATTTTTCTCATCGTCAACGTTCGATCCAATCGTGTATTCCATGCAGGGAAGGAAGCTCTTCCGAATTCATTCGATGAATGCTTTCTATATGAATTGGAAAAAGAGACTGAGAGCTGCTTTAATTTCTGAACGGAGTACCTGAAACGGTCGATCGCATTCTTTTCAGTGAAATGCCGTCAGTCCTTGATTGCTGAAGGATTGTTCTGATAGAAAGATTCAAAACATCGAGCAAATCTTCCATTAAAAGTTCACAATGGAATGCTTGATCGCATTTTCCAGAGAATTGTTAATACGAAGAATTCAAATGATGTTGACGTTGTAATAGGGTTTGTGATGTTCTGAGTAATAGAGGATGGTTTGGGAAATGTCACTTCGATTGATGGTTGTCAAATTTCATTTCACAATTCGTCAATAGTTCTCCAACTGATACCAGATATTGAATCCGTCTTTATCTCTTCGAATAAATCTGACACCAGATATTGAATCAGTCGAATCAGTCTTTATCTCTTTGAATAAATCTGATTCTGTATCAAAAGGCTATTAGCTGGTTCGAATATCTGACTGAATGAAGTAACAAACAAAAAATATAACGTAATCCTTGTTAGGAAAAGTGATCCTTGTGAGGAAACTAAAAATTACAAATATTATTCAAAAATATCGCTACAATGGTTCAGCACGTATTCTTGCAAGACCAGAAAGCAGCTCGTCTAATGTACCAAAAACTTTTTGTAGATATAAATTACCCTAGCGTCAAAATAATATTAATTGCACTCGTCGCGCGTTTCGATCACAAGATTATCATCTTTAAGGAAAGAAAAGTGATACTGAATTTACAGACTAGGCTGTTTATATTCTTAACAAATTGCATGTGGTGTAGCTACTACCTACATATTTTTTTAGTCCTATATGGACTTCGACTGTCGCTGCTGATTTTTTTGTTACTACTGATTATATTAACAAATTTCCCAAAAATTAACTGAAAATCGGGCTGAAAGGAATAACTTTCTTGTCATCATTCATGCTATCTTTACATTTTGCTATTTCTAGAGTATGGAGCATGGAGTAGCTTACCATTCGTTATCTCATGTGTAAAAAGTGCTCCTTGGAATGGATTTCAATAGCTCGTCGGTTCTGACCAATGTATTTATTGTTGGTGCAGATACAATACCACATTTCACAGGGATATTTATGAAAATTGTGCGAATATTATTGAATTTTTTTGATGGGCAAATTTGAGTTATACGAGAAGTTATTCACTGATAGAACGTGTTCCACTCAGAAGGAGCTGTTCTTCAACTTAACCAGCAACTTTTCGTAAATGAGAAACATGCCCCACTGCACTCGTGTAGATTCCAATATTAATTTTCATTTTTTCAGATTGTGGTGTTATAAATTGTTTGTGTTATTGAAAACCAAGTAAATTATTTCATCGGTACAAGACTATTTTAATGATTCCCTTTCGTATCAATTACATCAACATCATAATAATAATCATCCTCACCCTGGTAACTAATATATGGATACAGAATGTTCTACAATACAATATATAACAAATATATAACATGCCCCCTTTTCGAACAAAAAACAATTATGTAACAACAATTAAACATAATCATTAAAACGTTTTGGTTTAACTATTTTTCTCCCAGCCCTTGTGAACTGCATATCCTTTACCCTTTCGCTACCAGTACTACATTCACCTGACATGTCCATCACTTTATTCATTTCCGTATTAATAACACTCTTATCCATTTCATAAGTTTTCACCCTTTCTTCAATCTCACAATTCAAATTCTTTCCATAATCATTCTCCCTACTATAATAAAAATTGAATAATTCATCATATTCATCGTTTGCATTGAAATTATCAGTCGTTACTTTTTTAAGGAACTTTCTGTTTCTGTTCAAAACTATATTTGATCTTTTCAGTCTCACCCAATATGCTCTAGGTCTGTTGTGGTCTACTCTTATTATAACTCCTGGTTCCCAACAGTTTGATCTACTCAATACCACCACATGATCATTGACATTTAAACACTTCAAATCTCTAGCATTTCGATTATAATACTTCTTTTGAATATTTTTGCACTTCTCTAAGTAAGATTTATGTCCCCCAGAAAAGACTTGAGGTTTGAGTAAATCAACTTTCATGGGAAGGTGTCCTTTCAATCTTCGATTGAACAATAATTGCGCCGGGGATGGAGTATCATGACTCAAAGGGGTATTTCTGTATTCTAATAATGACAAGTAAATATCGGTTTTGTCAGCATATGCTTTTTTCAACAAATTTTTAACAGTCTGCACATGTCTTTCAATGAAACCATTTGACTGTGCATAAGTAGGGGACGAGGTTTTATGGTTTATTTCCCAATTTTTTATGAAATTTTCAAATTCGTAACTTGAAAACTGTGGACCATTATCAGACTCTAAGACATTAGGTTTACCATGCCTTGCAAAAATTTCCTTTAGTTTAAGAATCACTTCCCTACTCGAATTCTCTTTCAATAATACTATTTCTGGATATTTCGAATATGTATCCACTACTAGTAAATAAGTTTTACCTTCAAAATTAAACAAATCAGAAGCAACTATCTCCCATGCTCTATTTGGAACCTCCTTATTTATTATAGTTTCTTTTTGGTTCTTATTTTGATGAGTTAAGCATATGGGACACTTACTCACAAAATCTCCAATTTCTTTAGACATAAATGGCCAAAACATAACCTCCTTAGCTCTAACAATTGTTTTCTGAATTCCCAGATGACTTAAATGCAACCTTTTCAACATTTCATTTCGTAAAATCTTTGGCATTATCATTTGATCGCCTTTGAAAAGTACCCCGCTATTTTCAACTATTTCGTCTCTAATATTCCAATATGGTCTGATATTTTCGGCAACTTTATTTTTCTGAGAAGGCCACCCTGTTTTAACATACATGGACAAACACTGAAGAGTATTATCCTTTTCAGTCTTGATTGCAATTTCATCTAATTTTCCTTTACTGACTACATTATCGCACAATATTAAATCAACATGTGCATCAATAGATGATTCACTAAATTCAAAATTCCCATCACTATAACCCGATCTTGATAATGCATCTGCAAAAAATAACTGACTACCTGGTTTATACCTCACCTCAAAATCGTAGCTCTGAAGAGTAATTCTCAATCTCTCTAGTCTAAAAGGAAACTTATTCAAAGGTTTTTTAAAAATCATTTCCAACGGTTTGTGATCAGTTTCCACGACAAATCTTTTGCCATATAAATATTGATGAAACCTCTGACACCCAAACACTATGGCTAAAGTTTCTTTCTCAATCTGAGCATAATTAATTTGTGCTTTTGATAATGTTTCCGATGCATAGGCTACCGGTGCATTATTTTGTAGCAAAACAGCTCCCATGCAGTCTTTCGAACTATCAACTGATAAAACTATTGGCATTTTTTCATCAAAAAATTGTAATACAGGTCTAGTCATTAATATTTCTTTCAAAAAAGCAAACTCTTTTTCACAAGGTTCAGTCCAATTCCAAACTACATTTTTTTTTAATAACTGTCTCAAATTGGTATTCAATTTACTCAAATTGGGAATAAATTTTGCAACATGTTGGAGCATTCCTAAAAACCTGCTCAATTCTTTAGTATTTCTTGGCACTTATAAATGTCTAATAACTTCAACTTTCTCGTTATCTACTCGTATTCCATCTTTTGAAATGATGTGACCTATGTACTTCACCTCTTTCAAGAAAAAATGACATTTTTCCTTATTGAACGTAACGCCTTTTTCTTTCGCCCTACTTAGAACTTTAATCAATATTTTTTCATGTTTTTTTTCATCTTTAGTGTGAATGATAATATCATCAATAAAAACTTTTACATTTGGAATGTCTCGAAAAATTGCTGAAAATACCCTGTGAAAAATTTCTGGTGATACGGAAAGACCAAATGGAAGCCTTTTGAAACAATATTTACCAAAAGGTGTGGCAAAGGTAGTCAATTTTGATGCATTGTCAGTTAAACATATTTGCCAAAACCCCCGGTGTGCATCAAGAGTTGAAAAACATGCAGAACCAGATAAGTCATGAGTCAATTCTTCGAAAGTTGGTAATTCATAATGCTCTCGTAACAAACTTTCATTCAAATTTTTTGGGTCTAGACAAATTCTGATATCACCGCTTGGTTTTCTTACTATAATTATTGGATTCACAAATTCAGTAGGTTCAGTCACTTCCATTATAATACCTTCTTTACACATACGATTCAACTCTACTTTCAACTTATCTCTAACTCTTAAAGGAACCTTTCTGGCATGTGATACACTAGGTTCATAATTATTCTTCAATTTGAAATCAATTGGTTCAATATCAATCTTACCAAATCCTGAGAATATTTCTTTGAAATCATTGGTCAGGTCTGAATTTTTCTCAAGCATATGAACACGCTTCAATAAATGTAATAGCTGAATTGCTTTTATTCCTAAAATCGGCCAACTATTTGCTGTTGTTTCAACCACAACAAACTCTAGTTCATATCTTGTATCCTGAAACACAACATGTAAATTACATTTTCCAAATGCATTTATTTTGCTACCAGAGTAGTTCGTTATTCTGTAAACACAAGGTTTCAAAATTTCGTCTAGATCAAAAGTATCAAAAATAATTTTTGGTATTGCATTTACCTGAGCCCCAGTATCTAATTTGAAAGAAAGTTCAGTCTGCATTTCTATGACAAACATTTTTTCTACCCATATATCTGTCAAATTAGAGTTTTGAATTACTCCCAACATAAAATCACCATGCAATTCATCAACCCGCACATTTTCAGGACATTCATCTGCTTCCATTTCATTCATCTGCACTTTCACTCTACACATTTTTGCAAAATGATTCATTTTTTTACAAGAATTACATGTTCTACCTAGGGCTGGGCAATAATTATGAGCCAAATGATATTTTAAACCACAACGAGTACAAATATTTAGCTTCAACCTATCCTGTTCCACATGTTCGTTATCAGTGACTCCAAACGCAGATTTCTGGACTCTATTTGTGAAAAATTTCGAAGTACTCCCTTTCTTTTTCCTGACTTCATCCATTTCCATGGTCCCTCCTGATTCCAATAAATTCTTAATATGATGTTCTGTTTGTTCTGAAGCTCTACATATTCTACAAGTCTTTTCTAAGTCTAATTGTTCTTCTCTCAGTAATTTTTCTCTAACTCTTTGATCTTTGGTACCACACACAATTCGATCACTGATCAAAGCATCCTTCAAACTTCCAAACTCGCAGGTCGACGCCAAAGTTTTTAAATCTTTCAAGAACATATCGAAAGTTTCATGAGTACCTTGAACTCTCACATTGAATTTATGACGTTCAACTGTGAGATTCTTCTTTGGAATGAAATATTTCTCTAATTCAACCAGTAGCTTCGTTTTGTTTTCTCTGACCTCCTCAGATAATCCCAAACTTTCAATGATTTCAAGTACTTCATCACCAATAATATGTAACAAAACTGCTGCCTGTACCTTTTCTTCCTTAAGAGCACATCCTGTGGCGACGAGATACAATTCAAACTGCTGTTTGAACTTCGTCAGATCCAAATAGTTGAATTGCATTTTTTCATTTCAACTCCATAGTAAAATACAAAGAAAAAGTGTCTATTCATGAACTCAGGCAACTTGGTTAGGTGTTTATTCATTCTATTGAAACAAACTAATATGTCACATACCTGAGCCAATAACCAAAGTTATCTATCAACCGGTTACAGCGAATTTCAAGCTCTAACGCATCTATAAAAATATCTACTAATAGGGGACTTAAAGGGTTTCCTATTATCAGGTCAATGAATTGAAAGTAATTCTGTGTGAGGCACACTGTAATTAGTTCCGGAATTCCGTGTTTCGCAACTGGATTCGTATTGTTTCTTCCCAGCAGTTTCTCAATCCATTTAATCGTATCAATTGGCGGGATACTCGGAAATAGATTCTGCACATTGAACGAAATCAATTCAGTGTCATCTGGAAGGGACATATCTTCAATATTATTTATCAGTTGATAAGAATTCTTCAAACTCAATTTAGATACAAAATAACCATATTTTGTATTATCGTAATCAATTTTTTCGATAATAGGTAATTCCAGTAAACTGAATGGATATGATTTCATATCCACACAAGGTATGATATAAATTCCATGTACTTTCATCTGAAATATTTTTCATATGGTAAATTAAGTGAAGTTCGAATTGTAACAATTAACGTTTTTTTTTTGAGGAATTGAAGGACTCACATATACTCATTACAACAATAATCAACTGAAATTATACAGTCCAAGTAGCCCGTTAGTTAGAGTGTTAGCCTTCTAAGGCCGTCTTATTTTTGTCATTTTTTAAATTTGTCATTACTGATTTGGAATGTATTGTTCAATATTTAATTTAATGAAGTTTCTTTCCTTTTACTCTTGTTTTTCAAATAACTATTTACAGACTGTGGTGGGATTACGAAAAACAAAACTACAGAGAGCATAATATGAGAACGTGTGATCATTTTCAAACAGATCAGACAGTACAGAGATATCATGTATATATACTATAATGGTATTGAGGTGTGTCGACAACTTAACAGATGAAGAAGTGATCCAACAGTTTTCTATAATTCCAAGAAGGAAAACATGATACTGAGAAACTTGCACCACCTCGTTATCATAACAGCTCTTCCATCGAGGGCCAGTTTTTCAATACAAGAATCAGTTATCAGTCAGATATATGAAAGAAATGGTAGGGTACGCGTGAGAAATGTTTGGCAGTGATGAGCATGAAAAGTGTAGGTTAATTTTTTCTCATGAAAAACCGGTCATAAGTTACGTTCCTACAGAATCCGAATGGAATTTAAAGTAAGTTGGTTATAAATAACTATCCAGCCGTAAGATTGGTTTGATTTGTATTTGAGTAAATTACCATGAATATTATTTCAATATATTATCCTCATCACTTCGATGCATCAGTATCTGAATATGTAAGAAAACGGTCGATTGATCAAACTCATTCCTCACACAAGAAGTAATCAACCGCATCAGATTGATTGATGTATGTAGAGAGAGGTCTAGGCCACCGAGTTGAAACTCTCTGGAGATAGGGTAACATCTTACGATGACAATACTCAGCAGAACTGCTTTTTTAAGTAATTTAGAGCCCATCAATTTCAGGAAATCCCAAATGGGTTGGGCTAACAAGGGTCCAAGGAAAGCGATCGTCTGCAAGAAATTTGTCTATGCGATGAAATTCATTACCTGCTCTCCCTCTTTCATTCCGATCATTCGTTCCAGACTGAAGGAGTGGTGCGAAGTTCACGGAAATGTCCTTATGGAGTAAACAACGTGTACTGCATATGTTGTAACTTTCGAATTCTTCGAAATTCAGTTCTATGGATTTCTCCAGCTATTACATGTCTTTTAATTAATTATTCTTCGGCTTTTTTCTTTCCGAATAAAAAAATAAAAATTACAATATTTATCAAAGAAGTAACATTGAAAAAAAATTACAAACCCTCTGTTGATATATGATATGATCCGATTTACCATTCAGTTATTTCCTATTTGATTGTTCTGAAATTTTTCTGATAACATATATATTTCACCGACAACTGAGTCTGAAGATTGATATGACTCAAATGAACCAAGAATCATTCAACCTGAATTTTATATTCGCTTTCTCACAAGCCTGCATCTTCATTTGGCGTAATTGCACAAATACAGGCGTCGTTATGTGAAACTGTACCTCTTTAAGTTGCTGCATTCAGCAACTAGTTTTGTTTACTTTTCTTTCAGGCCTACCGTCAGAGTATCTGATTATAAATTCAAAATTCCTTTATGATAACATTCGGCATAGATATTCTTCACATTAAGTTAATAACATGAGATTTCATCCATTCATGCTGGAGATATCTCATACGTAGTTGAGACAAATCAATTTGATTGCACGAATAACGATTCTGTTGGAATCAGAAACCAGTTAGAACATTGTTACCAGCGGAGTTTATTGTTCAATTGTCGTTTTCAATATACACGTTTTTATCAGACATGTGCTCTCGTAAACTACAAGAGCTAAAAATATTACCGATTTTCATTTAATTTTCATTCAATAACGTAAATAATCATTCCCAATGTTAATTCATTCATCCATAATATGTTGCATTTTATATAGAATAGTATTGATGCCAATGTTGCCAGCTTATTTCATAACCTCTCCTTGAAGAGGAAGAGAAAATACAAATCTCGAGAGCTTGAACTGAAAAACAACAGAGTTACCAGTGTTATATAATATTTCTAATTGTTTTGGAACTTTATCTCCCTGACTATTACTGAACGGCTTGAAACTGTCATCTGTAACAAGGGTTCGTCATTGGTTCTCCGAATTTATTCTAGCATGTAGAAATATTTAGTTTTTGTCAAGTTACTTAGTTACGAGACAACACGCATCTTTTGACATCGAATTTTTTTTGTATGTCAAAGTGACAACATTAAAAAACTTTGTTGGTAAAAATACGAATTATTTTATCATTTCGAACTACAATAACAAGATTGTGATATTATCACAAATTAACATGGTCCTTCGAGCTTAGGATATTGAATTAATCAGTCCAATTAAATTATTATCATACGCAAAGTTTGCGGTGTTTGGAGAGACTCCAATCAACGAATACCAAGTACTAACTGTTGCCAGCCATCGTTTGCCGCTACATTGGATGAAGGGTAATCGACCAGGTGTGTTCGTTCCTTTTTACCCATCCTTATTCCTTATTAGCATTCTTCAATGAGTATTGCTTATTGAATTATATACCAACAATTCTTTTTCGTGGAATCTCAATAAATCGCCAGATTCTCCACAGATTCCGCAATTTCTATCAATATTTATTTGTGAACAAAATATTTTTGAAACTTTGCATAATATTAGCAAATGTTTTTCATTGCATGAGATCTTACCATAAAATCAATTGGATATTGGTTTCATACAAACAATTTACTGTTCTGTCAGATAAATAACTTGAGAACAATTCAATCGCTTGAATAATTATTCAATACAATGGCTTCTTCACTCAAGAAAAAACGTGGTTTAATAAAATCACAATTAACACGATTCGAAACATACTACAAAAAAGTGTTTCTTGATCAAAATGATGATATTGTCCAATTAGAACAGAGGTTGAATAAAGCAGAACCTTTATTAGATGAATTCAACAATATACAATATGAATTGGAAATTGAGTTGGAGGATGACGATCAAGAGGGACTTGATGCGCTACGGCAGGAATCAATTTCATTCGAAGATACTTATCATAACATTTTGAGTGATGCAAGAAAATACATAATGTCAAAATCGACATATGTCAAAAGGGTATCAACAGCTACTGGATCCTCATCCAATCAATCAATTTCTTCATCAGTCAACATAAAACTACCAACCTTGAATTTACCCACGTTTGACGGTTCATACAATGAATGGCTATTTTTCAAAGATACATTCAGATCTGTCATTCATGAAAATACGACATTGTCAAAGGTACAGAAATTTCACTATTTACGGTTATCGCTGAAAGGGGATGCCGCAAATATAATAAAATCTCTAGAAATTTCTGATAACAATTATGATACTGCTTGGACTTGCTTAACAGAGAGGTATGAAAACAAACAGCTTTTCGTTTCAAATCACATAAAGGCACTTTTCAACTTACCCTCAGTAGCAAAGGAGTGGTACAACTCGACATATTCGAGCATTAGCCAATCTATAGGGTTGCCAACAGACCATTGGGACATTCTGATCATTCATTTAGTTTCTACAAAACTCGATTCCACAACAAGAAGGGAATGGGAAACGAAAAACACTAAAAAGTCAGAGTTACCGACTCTGAAGTCATTCCTAGATTTTTTTAAACGATAGATGTTGTCTTTTAGAAACGTTGAGTAATGAAAAAACACAATCAGTGCCCAACCATACAAAACCTGTAAAATCATTTGTTGGAACTAATGTAACAAAATGTGTAATCTGTGATGAGAATCACACATTTTACAACTGTCCAAAATTTCTCAATTTGGATCCGAATGGCAGGTTTGAGGAAGTGAAACGTTTACGGCTTTGTGTGAATTGCTTGAGGAAAAATCACTCAACCAAACAATGTACTTCTAGCAAATGCCGTTAATGTGGAAATTTGCATAACACTCTGCTACATTTCACAAATAAAAATAATTAAGTTCCAAATACAGTGGAAAATCTTGTGAATCAACCAATCTCCAATTCTCAATCTTCATCTACAAGTGAAGACAACAATTCTTGTCATTCCACTTCATTGTGTTCCACTCAAAGTGAAAAATATACTCTTCTTTCAACAGCTATTGTTGACGTTATTGATAACAACGGTCAGGCACATTCTTGCAGAGCATTACTTGATAGCGGTTCTGAGAGTAACTACATAACGAAACAATTATGTGAAAAATTAAATTTAAAAACAAACAAATGTAATGTTCTTGTTATCGGTATAAATCAGATTTCATCTTGCCTGAACAGTAGAACATGCGTGAAAATTCAGTCCAGATTGAATTCATTTAAAGCCAATTTATCTTGTTTTGTGATTGAAAACATTGCAGGCAATGTCCCAGCAATTTTTTTCGATTCAAAATTGATAGACATACCACCGAATCTTATATTGGGGGATCCTTCTTTCAGTGTTAGTGATTCTATAGACCTTATTGGAAACGATATATTTTATGATTTGTTATGTACAGGGCAGATTAAATTAGGTCCAAAATTGCCTATTTTACAAAAAACCTTATTTGGGTGGATAATTTCTGGTCCTTTATTCTTGCAAGATTCATCATCATACAAAACTCATTGTAATTTGAGCAGAACTACCAAATATGACTTCAACGAATAACTTGAACGTTTTTGGAAAATCGAAGAGTTGCCCCCCCAAACAATTATTATCAGCAGAAGAACATTTCTGTGAAGAGCACTTCAAAATGAATACCATTAGAGATTCCACTGGTCGATTTGTGGTTAGTCTTCCTTTTAAGGAAAGTCCTTCCAAATTAGGTGAATCCTTGAATACAGCTAAAAAACGTTTTTATCACTTAGAAAAAAATTAAAAAAAGATTCAAATTTGAGAAATCAATATGTTGATTTCATGAACCAGTATATTGTCCTGGGTCATATGTCTCGGTTAGATTGGATTTCGGGTGATGGTTTTTATCTTCCACACCATTGTGTTGTCAAAGACAGTAGTACAACAACTAAATTGCGAGTTGTAATCGATGGCTCCGCAAAATCAACCTCCGGATTGTCACTTAACAACATTTTGGCAGTTGGTCCAACTATACAGGATGATTTAATTTCCATTGTACTACGTTTTCGTTTACATAATGTCATACTTGCCGGTGATGTAGCAAAAATGTACAGGCAAGTCCTAATTAAAACTGAGGAAAGAAAATTTCAAAAAAAATTATGGCGATCTTCTCCCTATGAACCTCTAGCCGCTTATGAACTCAATACAGCTACTTATGGGACAGCATCTGCAAGTTTTTTATGTATTCGTGCTTTACATGGAATTGCTCACAATATAAAACATGAACAACCTGATATAAGCTCTATCATAACCCATGATTTTTATGTGGATGATCTTCTCAAGGGTGGCAGCACCTTAGAAGATGTATTGCGCATTAAACAAAAAATTACAAAAATTTTTACTGAATATGGATTCTCTCTCAGAAAATGGGTATCAAATGATTCACGCGTTTTATGTCAATCTGATAATCAGATGCCCATAAAAATTGGAAAAGATGATCATACGAAGACTTTGGGGCTTGTCTGGAACCCAATAACTGACATCTTAACATATTCAATAATAAGTGAAATTGACACTTCGGCAATCATCACTAAACGAAAAATACTTAGTTACACGGCTCAACTATTTGATCCTCTAGGATTATTATCACCCATAACTATAGTATAAAAAATTCTTATGCAAAGGCTCTGGAGCTTGCAAATATCTTGGGATGAATCCGTGCCTCTCAACATAAACACTTCTTGGTAATCTTTCAGAAGTGAGTTGAAAAAAATCAATGATCTTCAAATACCCAGGCTTGCAATTTCACAAAAACCCGAATACGTCGAACTTCATGGGTTTGCGGACGCATCTCAAACAGCTTATGGAGCATGCATTTACATGAAATCATTTGATGCAATAAACGGTCTTCAGTGTCGGTTGTTATGTGCAAAAACACGAGTAGCACCGCTGAAGTCGATCACTATTCCGCGACTGGAATTATGTGCAGCCTTACTCTTGGCTGAGTTGATGGAGGAGGTAAGGGTGTCTTTGAGCCCCCTCAACATAAAATTCCAGAGCACGACTTATTGGAGTGATTCAGTTATAGTATTGTCATGGTTGACGGGCTCTCAGCAATCATGGAAGGTTTTTGTTTCCAATCGGGTGGCTCAAATACAAGAATTATCTGAACCCCACGAATGGAGTTACGTGAATACTCGCGATAATCCTGCTGACCTTCTATCCAGGGGTACTTCCGTAATTAATCTCATCAATTCTAAACTTTGGTGGTATGGTCCTGATTGGCTTTCGCGCTCGAGGGATCAATGACCTGATAATTCACATCATTTGATCCCTTCACACGAAATGCCTGAGGTTCGCGTTATTACATTAACATCAACTAAAATTGACTCGACTGAATTTTTTCGAGCTATACAAATTTTCTACCATAAATAAACTCAAACGTGTTTTTGCGTATGTGCTGAGATTCATTATTAATATAAAAAATAAAAATTCCAGTCGAACAGGTATTTTATCCCCAGATGAACTGAATTATTCATTATTGAAATTGGTTCACATAACACAAACACAATGCTTCCCGGTTGAAATGAAAGAATTGAGAATAACCGGTCATGTAAGCAGCAAAAGTCCACTTATAAATCTCAATCCATTTTTAGATGAGCATAAAGTCATAAGGGTTGGCGGAAGATTGAAGCATTCGATTTTTGATTTCGATAAGAAATTTCCTGCAGTTTTGCCTAAATCACATAGACTTTCAATCATGATAGCGCGTGATGAACATTTGAGAATGTTGCATTCAGGTCCACAAGCTCTGTTGGCATCTCTACGAGATCGTTTTTGGCCCATTTCTGGGCAAGATCTTGCACGTAAGGTGGTGCACGAATGCATCCAATGCTACAGATTCAAAGTGAGCAATATAAAAAATATCATGGGAAATCTACCCCAGGAGAGAGTTACTCCTTCTCGTCCATTTACAGTTACAGTTGTGGATTATTGCGGACCTTTTCTTTTGAAAGAAAAAAAGTATCGAAACACTAAATTATTGAAATCATATATTTGCATATTCATATGTTTTGCAACCAAAGCTATGCACTTGGAAGTAGTAAGTGATTCAAGTACTGAGTCTTTCATTGCAGCTCTAAGGCGATTTGTGGGAGCCAAGGCTAATTTAAAAAAATTTCTGGAAGATTCTGGTGAGATTATTCAAACCAAATTAGCCCAAGACGGAATTTTTTGGAGTTTTATCCCTCCCCGTGCACCTAATTTTGGAGGGCTTTCGGAGGCTGGAGTAAAATCCGTCAAATACCACTTAAAAAGAATTGTTGGCGAAACACACGTAACTTTTGAAGAACTAACCACGTTGGCAATACAAATTGAAGCGTGTCTAAACAGTAGACCACTTTATCCCCTCTCTTCCGATCCCAATGATCCTTCACCATTGACCCCGGCACATTTCCTGATCAGCTCCAAGCTAACAACTGTTCCTGAGAATGATTGGATAGCAACCCCCAGCAACCGTTTGAGTCGTTTCCAATTCATTCAGAAGATGACTCAGCATTTTTGCTCAAGGTGGTCAAGAGAATACATATCCAATCTACAAGTTAGGACGAAGTGGAAAGAGAATCACCCGCAATTGTTCAAAGTGGGTACCATTGTACTCGTGAAAGAAGACGGACTTCCACCATTGAAATGGCTCATGGGGAGTCATCAAACTTTTCCCCGGTTCGGATGGAGTAGTGCGAACTGACCATAAAAACAGTTAACGGAACGTATCAACGCCCAACTTGTAAACTGTGTGTTCTTCCACTTCCCGAAAGTGACTATTGAGTGTTGTTATTTACTTATATACATTTTATTTTTTCTTTGAAACCCTTATGGCTTTCAAGAGGGGGACTATATGTTATATAATATTTCTAATTGTTTTGGAACTTTATCTCCCTGACTATTACTGAACGGCTTGAAATTGTCATCTGTAACAAGGGTTCGTCATTGGTTCTCCGAATTTATTCTAGCATGTAGAAATATTTAGTTTTTGTCAAGTTACTTAGTTACGAGACAACACGCATCTTTCGACATCGAATTTTCTTTGTATGTCAAAGTGACAACATTAAAAAACTTTGTTGGTAAAAATACGAATTATTTTATCATTTCGAACTACAATAACAAGATTGTGATATTATCACAAATTAACAACCAGAATGCTTTTACTTCCGACTGCAATATCCGAAAATTCTGTCTTTTCGTTATATATATATATATATATATATATATATATATATATATATATATATATATATATATATATATATATATATATATATATCTTTCTCAGAACGTCTATAATACATAATAATATATTGTATGATAATAAATTGGAATAATCACCCAAAAACGTGAGATTGAATGTTAACAAGAGGCAAAATTCGTACACGAAAATATAAAAGTGACTTGACTTTAGAAATATGTTATAATCTCCTTTATATACTTCATCCATCTCCATTCACCCCACCACTTTCGGAAGATAGTGATTGACGTCAAGGGAACCCACAAATACAAATTCTATTCGATTGATCAACCATATCGTGTAACCATTGTAACCTATTGAATGAGTAAAATTATTAGAGCTTTAATCGAAATGGGAAACCGTATAATAATCAACTATTTCGATCTCGATCGAAACCAATAGTGTCGACCAATATGAATTCCCACAATTTCCATAAATAACCTACAATCAAAAGCTAATTTATAATGATTATTGATTATTATGTCAATAAATCAGTACAGCTGTACTGTGGTTGAAAAATACCCACACGAAGTGAAATAACTAATGAATTCAGTTTGTCATTCTCATATACCAAATGGAACATTCGTAGTCATTGAACAATCATGAAACAACTGAAATAGAGAAATATTTTGTTTGCGGCTACTTGATTGTGGATCGAATCCGATATCTTCTTCTCTCAAAGATTAATGCATTTAACAAAATGGTTAAGGCCTTCGCGGCCGAGGTTTTTAGTATAAATACTTTTCTTCAGGTTTGAAGGCCGTCGTTCTTTGGAATTTCTTCCTCCAGGTCCAAAGAACGACGGCCTTCAAACCCGAAGAAAAGTAGTCATTTAAATGCATTTGATCAATTCGACTGGAATTTTCAGATTCATTTGGCAAAAAACACGTTTATATGAATTTTCTACGTACAAGAAATTGAATATTTGGCCGAAAAAAATACGATAGGATCCCATGTCACCCAAAAACTCCTCCCTTTCAGTCAAAATGAAGTTTACGTCATCAGAATTATGTACTCACGTAAGTGATATCGTGACAACTTCAATATCCCATTTATTGAAGCAATGGAGTAAAACGATAAAGTATTCCGAACTGATTTGATTGAATTTGAATCATATAATGACAAAATTGTGAAAAGTGAACCGCTGGACAGGAAAGTTAAAGATATAAACCGAAAAAAAATGACTTATGGATTATTCCCTACTCGCTGAGTTTATCAAGTCGATAAAACAGAATGTATTGACTCATTCGCAGATACATCATGTGATTGCAGTGAAATAATCAATTGGAGGAATGGTTATAATATCTCTATTGATCTCTATTAATTTGCAGTGTCTGCTCTGATACTCTGTGATGTGTGAGATACAACGTCGGTGATATTTGAGAAGGTTCCAACATGATTGGATTGGTAGTTTCGGTAGTGTATTCCACTATAGAGAAATTAGCGATTGTATCAAATTCCATAAAAGTCACGATCACCATTCATTAATGTATATTGGCTCTATAATATGTGCCAAGTTTTCAACTGTTTTCCATCAATTGCTCGAGAATTGACCTCCTAGAAATACACTACCTACGAATTCGAGTTCATATTTGAAAGTATTTTTTTCCATCAAATTGAAACTATTGTAAAAAAACACGATTTTTTTCTCTTGTGATGGATTCCATAACTAGGATATTATCAAATTCAGAGTGAACTATACATTCAGTTTACAAGTAACGGTTAGCATCCACAATTCAATAGTTACTTTTTCAAAATTGTTGGAATAGTCGGGAATGAACAGAACAAATTCTGAGCGAATGGGGGATGTAAGGAAATTCCGAGAGAAGTTTGTAACTGTTGCAGAACTATATCCAGCAAACTTTGTTCGGTTTGAAATTATTCATTTCCACATTACATAGGGGCGCGATAACGGTTTTCGTAAGTATTTGATTCGTGCCTCACTATTTTATATTGAGATTTATAATTTACAAGGGGAAAGATAATTTGATAATGGTAGCGTGGAACTCGAATATCTATCTCATACATTTTTTTCCATCACGGAACAATCTCGCGAATTCGTCTAGAAAGCTGATTCTGTACGAGTGAGCACTGTTGACATTTCTGATTGGCGATTTGCTCCAGATTTCATCAAATTGAGAGAAGAACATTTGATTTTTTTCTCATATCACTATATATATTATCAATTTTTTTCTGAATATGATAACATTGTGAGCAAAACGCGCATTTGGTTCAAATAATAGCAATTTAGTGTTAAGGTGATTAATGTCTACAAGAAGTTTCCACTTTTCAATCTCCAAAGTTCCAATCTCATCGTTTATTAATGTATCATCAATTATTGATTTCATGTCAAGATTATATTCCTAAAAGCTGATGAATATGACTATCTCTGTCCCATGAGTATAACATTATCCCATTATTAATATATCTGATATGGGTATCTTTTGAATGAATATGGACTATAACTGTTATCCTCTGAACTACATTCAAAACATCGTCAAAGTAGATCAATCTATATTTCTTATTAATGCCCCTATGATTCCCTGAAAATATCATTTTATTTACTTGGATACAAAATTATGGGCTATTTGAAATTCTTAGAAAAATCACCTTTCCATCTCCCAAACACAGTGTGATATTTTGTACCAAAATATCTACATTTTTTCTTATTTGTATTTAATATCGAAAAAGCACTGTCATTTCTGATCGAAAATCATCACGTCAAAATCTCTTCTTTCCGAAAAAAAAATCAATGTTAGAATGTAGGCTTTCATGGCCGGTGTTAATACATCTCTGGTTTTTCGGGCGTGGTCTTAGTTGAACTCCTCTATGTGAGTTTACTACGACTGATTGCAAACCTGGAATTGACTCGTTATTATTTTTCGGTCCGCCAGCGTTCTGTTGGTCGTCCGATTCCTATTCCCTATGTATCTCAGTTGACAATTCTGTCAACGACGACGAATTACTCCACTCGCTTATACCGGGAAGCGATTGAGATACATAAGCACAGAGAGGAGTTCAACTAAGACCACGCCGCTGAAGTTGGCTGCCGCAGATGTAGCCGAAAGCTCCGGAAGTCGAAATTCCACTACACGGCCCTCAAGCCCGAAAAAACAGAGATGTAAAAATCAATGTTGTTTTTGTTCGTCGGAATCTCTACTCTCTGATGTTATAAAGAAATACATAACTGCAAATTTTTTAATGAAATGCGAGAAAACGAAAACTTATTCAATTAAAAACCTTAATTCAGTTAATTAACACTTTATTCAATTTTTTTAAATCACTGTATAATATCTCGAACTACTTAATAAAAATTTCGCTTTGAATACTTGAAATGTATTCAATAATTACAGACCAATTGAGTTAATGAACTGAAATCTATATAAATCCTCTGAAATATTTTGGTAAACCTTTCTTTTGGGGTCATTTTTGAATTATTGCTATTTCGAGATGTTTCACATATCTGATTGACACAAGCAATATTTCAACCAATCAGAAGATACTTCATGAAGAATTGCGAATGGGGTTGGAAGGTTATTGGCATTTCTACCTGTAGATTATTTCGTAGCAGCTGAAAAATCTGATAGCCAGTATTCGAGACAGAGCAGTGAACAACATCGTTCATAAAATACACGTGCAGGTTGTTTTTTCTCAATAATTACTTATTCATTATGAAAGAATTATTATTTCGAAAATGTCCTTTGGAATTGCCCATCAACATTATACTCGCACATCGCAACGCCGTAAAACAGATTACCTGCTATAGTCCCTAGAAAGCAGAGTTTTAAAAACATTCATTTGCGAACTTGGCAAGTATAATTAATAGCACTCATTCATTCCTGGGTTATAAGAAGGAACATACTGCAGTGTGAAATTGTAAGGAAACGACTTTATTAAGGTGAATTGTTAATCTTGATTATCTCCGATGTGATTTTTCTGAAGCAAAAGGGAGCATTTCATTCAAGAGCGTGATGAAATTAATGGAGCTAAATTGAATTGCTCCGAAATTAAAGAAGATTCCTGCAATATCTGATGTCAATATCGATTGATATTATTCAAGAGATCCGAAATTGAATGATATTTCTGCTTTGAAATATATCCCCAGTTTGTCATCATGAGAGATTTTCGAAAACTTGATGGATGGACTCCTTACTATGTTATAGGACTTCAGCGACGAAAGCTGTTCGAAAGATTTTCGAATTGCGGAATCAGTAATTATCAAATTTAAGAACAACGAGTTGAGATCACTTAACAAGGTCTTCATCAGGAGAAACTCTGTAATGTACTCTTGAAAAGGACAATAAAATTACAAACATTCAGTTTATATGAATGAATTCATGATTCTATTCCTTACTCTGATATCAAACAATTGTTATATGTATCCAATTTTTGGTATTTTTCTCCTGAGCATTGTTATGAGCAAATAAAGTGAATGGTAGTTTCAATTCGAGTTGTTTGGAATCTGCCTAGCACACGACATCATTTTGGCGTAGTCGATAGGATCTTATGTCACGAATCAGAAAGAAGTTGCTGAAGAAATCTCTCGAAGATTGAAATCGGTTCATTCAACTACATTCGGCAAGTACTTTCTTTGACGGAAAAAGGGACGGAAGTTCCAAATACAGGCAAAAACGAATGTGTCCTGACTGGAATATGATGGGTTGAGGCAACTCAAGTACTCCTTCAACCACAAAAAACATTGATCTCAAGTAGTCTTAACACGAATTCCTCTATTCTCAGAGAAGGAACTGTCAGACTGTTTCGAGTAAACGGATACAACTTTTCAATAAAATTCCATGTATATATACATTTGAATACATATTGAAATAAACCAAAAATCTGAGAATAAATAAAATTCCTTAATCGAACACTCCTCAGAAACCGTTTGTTATAAGTTGATATACAATAAAAGGTCCCAAGTTATCGTATACAGGCAATATCTGGCTTATTTGACATGATAAATAATAAATACAAAAACTGCATCGAATGGAATCAAAGTACCTTCGAAATTACTTAAAATATTTTACTTTTGAACTCCAATAGCTACCCCTTTTTTTATTTTTAAATGGCAACCCCGTATATTGTCAATGAAAATTCCGTGCCATTCTATTTGGAATACAAAGATAGCACATACTTGGTATATTTTCGGGGGTTATATCCCGAGTGCACCAAGTTAAATCGGTTAAAATGTGTGCTGCACTTCCATGATTCTCGAAATTTTGCTTAGCAAATGACTTGAGTGTATGATAATTTGATGAAATCCCGAAACCGCAGGTCGAGGGATTTTATTTCAAATTAATATACACGAAAGCATTTGCTTGAAAGCAAAATTTTGAAAATCATGGAAATGCACGCATTTTGGTCGATTGAACTTGGTGAAGGAGGGATATATGTTTGGATTATTTCCAGAAAACATGTAAACTCAGGAAACATCAAAATCGAACACAGGAACAATATAGTACCAGAGATAGTACCTGAAAAGTGATCCAAACGCCCGGTTTATTTCGAATATTTTAATCGGTTAAGAGGTCTAGTGCATTTAATCGCTGTAAAACTCTGTGAAAGCAGTCTAGCCTTCAACTGTTTCATCGTTTATTCGCATTGAGGGAAATAATCATCAAAAGCAACAAAAACATAAACATTTTGTGACTTTAGTTACGCTACTTGATTATTTTTATAAAAATCAAAATTTGCCTCTGCCAATGTTTCAAGCTTCACATCAAATCAATATTAGAATTATGCAAAAAATAAAATGACGTACTCTATTTACCTAATGACACTTCTTTCTTGTACAATTGCTATGCAATTCTAAATCAATACCACCGATTCAACAACACTTTCTACCAAAATCTATCGATTTCCTGAAGTTCACAAAAAATAACTTCGAATTGTTTCTAAAAAGATCGATGCCTCGCGATTGGCGATTCATACCCGTTACCAAATATTGAAGAAATATTGGATTAATTGAGTCATGCTGAATATTTCACGACACTCGAATCAAGGAATCAGATATTCTAGAAATACCTTGAAGGTCACTATGAAAAAACCGCTCGGCATGAAATCAGCTCCCACGGTTTTTCACAGTCTCCTTAAAACTATTCTAACAAAGCTCCGAGTTTCACAATGTTTTGTTTACCTAGATGATATTGTGATACATGCTGGTTGAATCAAATAAAACACTTGAATTAGAGCTCAATAATCGATTTGCTACGACAGACCACCTTTACTTCAGCCGGATAAATGCGAGTTCATGCTTCGCGAGGTAGCATATCTAGGTCACATTTCCGATGGAACCGGAGTATCACCGATTCCCGAAAATGTAAGGGCGATACCTGACTATTATACTCCGAAAAATCCTACATCAAACAATTTTTGGATCTAATACGGCACTATTGACGGTACATTGAAGATTTCAGTGCCCATGTGAATCATCTTATCCAAAAATCATTTGCAAAATTGAAAATGTTGTTCGGTTCCCGAGACATTTCAAATAAAAAAACGAAAATAATTTTAACGGAATCCTTGGTACTATCACAGTTAAACTTTGCTGATATTATCTATGGTCCTTGTTTGACAGTCGCAGATTCCAGTCGCTTGCAGAAAATTCAAAACTGCTGCGTTAGACTCATTTATGGACTGAGACGATACTCTCATGTGTCACCCAAATTAAAAGAGCTCGGATGGCTGAAATTAATAAAAATTATTAGGAGACTTCTTCGTTGTGCCTGTTTTTATCGAAAACTCTTGCTGATCAAAACACCTCCTTACCTTTACGATAAAGTAAGTCTGTGAAAAGAAGTTCACAATATTAACGTCCGAAACAAAAACCAGATTGATATACCTAAACACAATACCGCTATTTTCAAACGATCCTTCTCTTGCAATATTGCGAAAGTTCTTAACTCAATTCCATTCAGCCACAATGATTTGTCACTGCGAAAATTCAAAAAACTACTTTGCAAACATTTTCCTAATGCTTATATTTGATTTTGTTTTCATTTTTGTGAAATTAAACTACAGAAAACTTGCGCACCAGCAACTATTCGTTCATTTAGGTTGAGTTAGAAGTTAGTTTAGGGATTGACCTCACTGGGTACTGTGTTATCAAGTGAGTTAATCATTAGGTTAGAAGGTTAAGTGGTAGAACAGGACCTCACTTTGGCCAACATCGTGAGCTACTGAACTTCGCCTCTTAGGAAAATATCTTTTCTCACTCGATATTCATTACTGTCCTCAAAATTGCGAAGAAAATTATGTAGATAATTTATTATCCTAATAAAGTCTATTATTATAATTATTTTGCTGGATACGCACAATCACTCACATTTTACTTGAAAAAATAAATGCCGTTTTTATGAAACGCCGAACATAATATTCTATCGTGCATACCGCAATTTCTAGATTTTCTCTTCTCGAAAAAAATCATATTAACCACAGGTAAAATTTTTTATTTAGGGTAAATTTCATCACAAGACAAAGTGAATAAAGAACTCCCGATTGCAAAAGCATCCAGGGCTTTGAATCAATCCCAAATAAGTTAATCGACTATCGAAAAGGATCTTCTAGCAATTTAATGGGCTACCATTTTCGACTTCATTTATCGAGAGAGTAATATATAACGGGTGAGTTGATCCTGAAGTAGATCCAATACTTCCAGAGGTGCATTGTTTATAATTCGGATGTGATCGGCCTCTTCGAATAGTGATAGCTCAGTTGAATGTAGATGAATTCCGCTCTTTAGGCAGTTCACAATGGCTTGTGAATCCTGCGAAGTTGATAAAAACAATTCGGTTCCATTATATTTTGGCGAGCAGACTATCACAATAGCTTCCGGTATCAGTAACTGATAAGGATAATGGGTATGAAGATCAACACTTGAGAGCAATGCTGTTTGAGTAGGATGAGTATGAATCCATCCTATTGTGATCAAGTCATGTTTATCTTGATAAACAAAAATCTTCTACTCATTCATTGTCAAGCAAGAAGTCATGAGAAAAAGTTTTGGAGAATCTATTGAATCATCCAATATTTCATCAAACGCACTGATAACAAATCCATAACTCATTCATTCAACAAAGATCCGAGTTCACGTCTGATAAGAGAGAGATTGAAACAAGATGAATATTATTGCGAAATAAAATACAAACACGGTAAAGTAAACTCAAATAATGATGCACTCTCTCGAAACCATACGTACATTATCGAACGACAAAATCAGAAACCTATGACGACTTCATCAATTCTCCTTATACCGGTATCGAAATAACTGACGTAAAAATCATCAATATATTCTGAAATATTGAAGCTTATTCAATTTCAATGAATTACCAGAAAACATTTCACCTCATGATTTCATCAAACACCGAAATAAATAACGTATTACGCTATAAGGTAGAACACGATTAAATTTCCACAAAATTTATTGCCTTCGCGACATGTTTCGATACACTGTATCTTTTTCAAGCGAATGTATTATAAACATTCGCTACATTATAATACATTCGCGTGAAAAAGATATAGTGTATCGAAACATGTCGCGAAGACAATAAATTTTGTGGAAATTTAATCGTGTTCTACCTTATAGCGTAATAACTATGGATTTCCATCAAGTAAAGGCCACCTCAAACTAAAAAAAAGCAAATAACGTATTCATTAATTGCAAACATGTATCAATTTGAACAAAACTCACAAATGAGGATATTCTCATCTAATTGAAAAATATTCGAAAACACAAGACAATAATATTGATGAAATATACACGAAAAACCCAACAGAAACAACATTAATTTGAAACAAGATTCAAGAGTAAATGATTCATTTGTAAAGACTCTATAGAGTGCAAACAACAAAAAGAATCCTATTTGATCATCCTACCAGATCAATAAAATCTGATATGTAAATTTGATTTGAGTACTTACCGTTTACGTTTCAGAAACTGAATACGTTTCCGTTTTCAAAACTGATGTGCAAATTCCTTCTCAAATCCAGTATTCAATATTATAATTGTTAGTATCTTTATCAATCTCAAGACACATGAATATTTTTAGTAGAAACTTTAGTAAAAAAAATGAATATGTCGTGTAAGTTCTCAAATGGAATATGGCAATAAAAATTGTGTTTTCAGTATAACACTTGATTGCTACCAGCCTTCTAGCAAGGATAACTCTCAGAAGAGTTCAATATAATTTGTACCCGTAGTAGCTTGTACAGATGTAATCCAGACATTTTTGTGTGAACTCTGGTATGGTATTTCCAATGCAATTGGGTTGGAGCGTCTTCAAAAGTGTACGTGATATGGCTTCTTGCCTTTCCTCTTAAGGTTGGAGAAGGAAATGTTCCTGCTGCTGTCACTTCTATTTGCATCTGAATACGTATTTTTCCCAGTCCGTGAAATAGACGTGAATCTTCAAAATGGAATCGTTGGGAATGTCTGACATTCGCTTCATATTCTCTCATATTCGAAATAGACTAGCAGAATACGTTTCACTCCACATTCTTACGTGAGTGAAATTCTAAGGAGTTCGTTTCAAGGAAACGGGTGTCAGGTTAATATGATTCTCTGCTGGACAAAGCAATGAACTCATTCAAAATCTACAAAGAAGAATATATCTGAATCGAATTTGTATATTAATTT
Organism: Zygogramma bicolorata; assembly: GCA_032362365.1. Classification (NCBI taxonomy): domain Eukaryota; kingdom Metazoa; phylum Arthropoda; class Insecta; order Coleoptera; family Chrysomelidae; genus Zygogramma; species Zygogramma bicolorata. Next base: position 224,840 of record JAVJAQ010001245.1, read on the forward strand.
TCACCTCATTATCCTTTTGACAGAAACAAGAGAGTTCTTCGAACTAATTGCAATACCCACAGAACATTGCATGGACTGGAAGAGATATGAATTCGTATCCACTAGGAAAAGTTGAAGATAGAAATCTTCTAAAAAAACTGTTGCGTCAATACAATCACGGTATTCGGGATATCTCCAACAGTAAAGCAGGAATTCAACACTTTTCAAGATATTTGAAATGAGATGGCCTGCTACAAAAATATTCTTAAGAGAAATCAGGGATTTGAGTGAATGATCACGGAAGGAATTGATGTCTGTGATAATCATCATTTAGCACGGAATTAGGAAAAAACATTTTTGGAAAGCGAAATATTTGTCATATTTATGATTCCGATCAGGAAGATACAGCAATTTGTTAAAACAGACACTTTTTCAATTTGAGGTGATAGAGTATCTCAGTGATTGTTGAAAGCAGTGAATATTTTATCGCTTAATACCCGGAAGCCTTCGTTGTTTTTGTCAATAAATACATTTCATTATTGGCACGTTGAATTGTTTTTTCTTTCTTTCAACACTCAAATGAGTGCATAGAAGTGAAGTTTTCCGTACGTGGAAAAAGTAATATCAACTAAAACTTCTTGTAGATATCAGTTACCCCAACACCAAACTTATACTATTTGCACTGGACACGCGTTCCGCTAACATAGTTATCATCTGCAGGAAAAATAAATTGATAATGTGTCAGTATCTTCACAAAAAAAAATCGGCTGTCAAACTGAAGGTTACAATCTCATTGTATATTCAAATCAATTGATGTCTTTTCAATTGATATTTTTATAGATTTTCTCAGATTATGCGGTGATTTTATTACCTGCATATGTGAATTCATCTGAGGCTTCAAATATGATGAATTCATTCCGAGGAATATATTGAAAATTCTCCGAAAAGCAAGGTTTTCAGGTATATATTTCACCAATTATCATGAATACGCTCATGAATTTTATTCTTTATTACTGAAGAGTTCATTTTTCTTCTGCTTTCACAGGGTGAAAAATTTATTTTGAGATTATGTCGTTTATGACACACTGATAAATGGGAATATTTGTTTCAGACATCTTTTTCAACGTAATTAGAACTAATTATCGCTAGATGATGACAAGGCTAATTGTATATCTTTCATACACGGCAACGCCATAAAACATTCTTTATTAATCCAATTCTAATCTGCCTGTCAAAATTAATCCCACAGAAAATGCGCGAGAAATAAAAGACTCGGCGTGAATTTGAGTGAGAAGGAGATTAATGGTTGGTTACTTTTTGTGTTCGTTATGTTGGATTTGAAAAGCTCACTGCCCTGCTTCGGGCCCATTCTACTGGCAGCTTTCACACCTGAGGGTAATATCATTCAGATATACTTAATTAAATTTCCATTCAACCCCTTTATGGTAAAAGATATTATGTGTTTTCCAGGAATTTTTGCGACCTCTATTGATGAAAAATATTTCACCCCTGATGTTGGTGTTGATAGGGTTTCATGTCTTTCCGATCAGGAAAAAATTATTGTATGAACATTAAAAATTTTTGTAGAGATCAAACCCACAGAACTTATATCATTTGCACTTGACGTGTGATTCGCTAAGAAGGTTAGCATCTTCCGGAGAAATCAATTATACTATTCGAGTGCAAATAATATCATTTTCTGGTTATTTCTGTCTTCGAATTGAGAAATAGAAATCACAACTTCTATGAAAGAAGTAAAATCGAAGAAAAATTACATTCATTTTCATCATTTTCACATCTTCGGAAATTCTAAATTTATTTATGTCTCCCATATTATGTTTCAAACATTTTACAATTTCACTTGCATTCGAATCTAGGTATAATAAAATCAAAACTTCCTCCTACTCTTATAAAGCTCATAATGTAATTTGCTCGAAACGCCAGAGTACACCAATAACTCATTCACGACGTATGTGTAATTCAATTATGTTAAATAAATCTCAGCAATTAAGATTTTTTTGATAGTCCTCCTTGTAACTTGTAATGAAGATTTATTGAGAGTGCTATATCACGCAATACCCAGGAAACTCATGCTCTTAGTTGAAGGAACGGAGAAGTGGAAATGAGGAGAAGCCATTAGACGTTGTCAAACTTTGTACAAATGCATTAGCCTAGTTTCCTGTAATCATAATTCTTTTCAAATTCCTTTTCCTGTTTGATCTCGTTTGCTTCTCGAATTCACAATTTTAAGCAAGTGCCTTTCATAAAGAAAACCGTTTGTGTGATGAATGTGACAGAAAATGTTCGATGACGCATACATCATTGAACTGGGAGTTTATACAACGTTTTTCATATGGCATCTCCATCAGATTCTAGACACAATTATGATTTGTCTTCCGAGAAATGCTTCACCGTATTGAAAAAGTACTCTGTCACGTTACATACACAAATAATACATACTCAAAAACCAGCCATGATTGGTGAAAAACTTCATTCGTTGGCATTGATTTGATATTTGTCTGAAAATTATTGATAAGCTGATAAGCCACGGAGTGGGTGATTCAAGAAAAAGTCAAAATTTCTTTACTGTAGGGAATATAATATCACGTATCGAGAAGGATAAAAAGTAGCTTATTACGCGTGAACGAATATTATTAGCATAAGGCGCAGCCGAGTGCGTTTATTCCTCAATGTATCAGGGAAAGTTTCGGTGTTGTGGAATTCAAATGATCTAGAGTCAAAGTCATTGTGTCCTTCACAATATCTGTTCAATGTGCATATCCACTTTTTCTCAAATGTATTCCGCATCGCGTGGTGTGGAAAACTGTCATGAAGATCGGTCCTTTAGTTAAAAATTGAATCGAATTGAATGACAATTGATGATAACGAATTGAAGAAATTTTGTGCTATGAGTGCACAATAAAAATGGCAAAATCAAGCCAACAGTTCTTGGGTCAACCAGACAAAGATCTGAAAAAATCAAATGAGAGCCAACCGCCATCAAAACCATGCCAAGATAACCCATAAACTTGATCTGGATAATATGAACGGAGTTATGAAAATTCGAAATGAATGGTTGTCATATTCCATGTTGTTTCGCTGTTGTGGAATTCAAATGATCTAGAGTCAAAGTCGTAGGAAAGCTCTGATAGGAACCTTTCCCGTCCCGAACATTCAATTGGGTACCCGAAAAATGGCAGGGTTCTATAAATTAGAAAGTTTTTTTCATAACTCCATTCACATCACCTGGAATAAATGTCCTAGTTTATTTTGGCATGGATCTGAATATGGCAGGTTCTCGTTAGAGTGATATTTTCAGATCTTTGGCTGGTTTTCTCGAGAACTCTTGTCTTGATTATATTATACCATTTGTACTTTTCACAGTACAAAATTTTGTTTTTCATCTGACTCTCTCTGTCTCTGCCATCATTTGTAATTATCATTCTGCCTCAAAATATAAATATGAAATTTTTACGTCATTTTAATTTCATTAGACTTAATGAATACAAATATTATCAAATTATATGAAGTATTATCCTCAATCAGGATTTCACTTTTCAACGTTTTCGAGAGACTTTTGAACAACTTCGTCCTTCAGAACTTTTTTCAATCAGAAAATCAACTAGTTACATAGTCTTATATAAATGCCTCATATCCAAACTTTCCAATCATTCCTAACACTGAGGTGAGCACTGATGATGACTATTATAATCAGAAACGCTCTGCTATGATTTCAAAAATAAATTCCTGTACGAAATACAGTAAAGTTCACGCCTCGGTAGATAATAATATCGTACTAAGGTGGGTGAAAGGGTACGACAGGAGCAAAGGTAACCGCATTGCTGACTCTATGGCCAGGATGGCGGCTGGAATGAACATTTTGGGACCAGGTGACACCCATGGCTTGACGACTTCGACAATTGCGGAACTAGCCAAACGTTACACCCATACTCAAACCCTCAAAAGATGGGATGAAACCAAAGGATGCGGTTTTGCCAGGATCACCCTGGGCGACCCTGAGAAACTGGATCCAAATAAATATTTGGCGATGACCAGGAAGAACCTACGATTAACAGTGGGATTTCTGACTGGACACTGTCAACTAAGGAAACACCTCCATATTATGGGGCTAGTGGACACACCTCTATGCAGGATGTGTGAACAGGAAGATGAAACTGTCAGGCATGTCTTATGCGAATGTCTGGAGCTATCGTCGATAAGAGAGTGTGTGTTCGGTGAGTCTTGGCCTACACCTGCCGATATTAAGGAGATGTCCCCTGGTGACCTGTCCTCCTCCTTGGATAAGGCAGGATGGACAATGTCCTAGGAGGGCGACTCTTTGGGAGGATGTACAATGGGCAATATTGTGGCCTAAGTGCTGTGGGTCTATACTCACCCTCCCTACTCTACAGATACAGATACAGTAAAGTTCTTTCTCTAAAAGTACCCACATTGATGCGTGCACACAGCTTGACAGTTTCCACATTTCATTCTATTGCTTTTCTGTTTCAGTGTATTCGTTATATTTTTATTTATATCGTGTGTAATTATGCAATTCTTTCTATTTTCTGAATCGTATTCCAAGCAAAAAGGAAAGTTTTTCACTATTGAACGAACAACTATCGATCCTCAGAAAGGGATCCCACCTTTCAGATATAACATATGAGATAAAGACTCTCGCTACTCAGGTCGTTTATCATCAGTGGACATATCTAATGTCGATCGAAATCCCCAAGTGTTCTCTTCTGGGCTAATAAAGTCAATCATAAATATCTCCACTTCGTCTGGAGAATTCGAGTTTCGGTTTGATAAATGAACGCTAGAAAAAGATAAAACTCAAAGGGCTTGATAAATGGTGATGTGTGTAACTTACACCCTATCGATCCAATTCGTTGGTATAGATGAGGGGATGAAAAACTGATACTCCTCACATGAAATTCTTCAAGAACGGACGTTGAAGAGACTAATAACACATTCGATTCAGTCTAACGGTTGTTGAAAAGTGAATTGGGATTGCTAGAAACATGATTACATTTTCTAAGAAGTTCTGAGGAAGTAATTTCTGGAATTCTCCTCTCCAAGCTGATGGAAAAATACAGAACTCCATTTGAGGCAGTAACTTCAAATATTTATCGAATAATCTGATTCATGGACGCATCCATAGGTTCACGCATTTATAGACTATCAATTTTTGTTCTGTAATTTCTGGGTATTGTAACCTATCACAATCTGAAAAAATAAGAATTAATATTGGAATTTATACAAGTGTAGAAGGGCAGATTTACGATACCCAGAACACTACGGAACAAGTATCTATCCACCACAAAGTAATGACGTTCAAACAGTACTATCAATTATCTTCTCCTGAAGATGCCACCTTGTTAGCGAAACGCGCATGCAAATAATATCAGTTTGTTGTTGGTGTAATTGATCTCCAGCAAACGTTTCATTCATAGACGTTCAAATAGGTCATAGAGAGATAGAGTGTATCCATAGAGGCAAGAGAGAAACTGTTTTGGATGAATTTTTTTTAGCTTTTTGTAAACGATTTGAGTCACAGAATGATATACACATATCAACACAGCGTGTTTGCTTTATATTTGGCGTTACTTCTTATATACAAGTTATGAACTCTATTCGCAACGACTCGTAGGAAATGAAGCCGAACATTTTTCTTCAAGATATTGTGGAATCTTCCGTTCACCAATTGAACACGTAATCTACGTGAACATAGAAAGCCCAATTGCATGACTATAATAGCCACCTGGTTATCGATAGTATGAAACTTCCAGAGACGTTCAAAGCAAAGGATAGTGGGCGAAGTCGATCTATGATCAATAAAAAAATGAAAGTATTTGATTGTGAGATAACTTATGAACGTTTCCTAAAATCAAACTCCACTTCCTCATGTTTATTGAAGAAAATAATTTCTTTTCGGGGTTATGCATATCATGTAGCGAAGATTCTGAAGTAAATTTTCATATTTCTGATCAACAAAGAAATTGCTGGATAATAATTTTCTTGAAGTGAAAAATAGGTAGATAGAATCAAAATGTATTTTGATATAAATGCTATTTCCAGATTAGATAGATGGTTGCGAGCTGTTGAGGATTTTATATTTCCGTGTATTGACCTAATGAAAGATGAGATCGAAACATTTAGTGTAAAAGTTGAAAGTTTTTGTAGAGATCCTCCACCCTGACACCAAGGTGATCAAATTCTTCTCAGTTTCAGATTGCTCTCACCAATTTTGTGACTCAACTAAAGATATATGTATAGGGAACAAACAAAATGTAATAGAGTTTTATATCTATAGGGAAGACACGAAAACGTTCAGGTACATAACTAACGATTCGAAATATTGTTCACAACATAAAATGATAAAACTGCAATTTCTCGTTCATAGGTTTAAAATATTTTCTTCAAGAATGATGAAAACAACAATGAAAAGGTAGTGATTAAGTACGTAGCTGAAGTGAACGGTTTCGATCCGGAGATATTTGATAAGATGATTAGAAAATATAAATTCAGGGTAACGCTTCGTGAATCTCTCACTATTCTTATAGATGAGAGTGGTAAAAAGTGTATAGTAATCCCATATGATCTTTAGTACAGTAGACGATCCGGACAGATTTCCGATTATCCAATAGATGAATGAGAATCATCATCAATTTGAGGGTTATTGTGTTTTGCTACACACAGATTCATTTTCAGCACTGGATAATATTCTCTGTAAACTCTTTGATACTCATTTTATCCAATGTGCTCATCTAATCAATGTATCCTTATGAACTTGTTTCGCTTCATGAAGCATATTGATTCATTCATTTTAAGCAGTGGATAATATTTCCTCCATGAAATTTTTCATTCATTTCATTCTATTCCCTGCGCTTTCTGAACAATTCTATCCAATATGAAGTGTTATTGTATTCAATGAATTTGAATTTCTATAACATAAAGATTTTGCATTCTCAATTTCATTCTAACCTCACGGATTTCATATGTATATTCATAGACTTTTTATTCGTCAAATTTCTTATATTGGTTTCAATAAACTTGTTTCGTTGAACTAAGTTGGTGATTATTTCCTTCAATTACAGAACAATTTTACCCCCTCGAGAAACATTCAAACAATATTTACAAATTTCAATTTCGCTAGAATAAGAGGTACGTCAAATTATACGAATGATGTTATTCAGAAGTGGAGCTCCATAATCACCGGGAATTTTGGCAAAAAAAAATTGTATTTACAAACTATACTTGAGTCATTCATAATGCGAGAAAAAACTTCTTTCATAGTTCTCATTGTAGTAAATATAGGAATCCTGGTATCGGCTTCAACATTTCACTTCATCGAAAATTTGGGTTATATTTATATTCGAAAGCTTGATTGATTCAATTGTATCCCATGTGAATATAACATAAAACTCTTCCCGAATTCAGTGTACATGATTATTATTATGAGTTATAATATGATATTGAATTGTTGAAAGTAGTATCACCTATCTATCGTTCTTCCTTTCACCTTCATGTTATGTTGTTTTGCAAATGAAAATAGATCAGTAATCTCTTCACTGTGAATTAGATCAAGCACTCGGGTTTATACAGAAATATGTTAAAGATATGAAAGATTCTGTGGATATTACATTTCTTGATCAACCTCATATACAATAAGAAACTCATTATTGTGTTTCGTGCCATATAAAATAATATTTTTCAAATTTGATTCTTTGAACTCCCACCTCCCGCTAGTTTCTGTATGTGTACATTGAATCATGATATACATTCAAACACACATCCACAATTAGAACGTGTAAAACTACAAAGTTGGGATTCCAATTCACGGTAGCTTTATATCGTTAGGAGCGCGAACTTTCTTGTTTATGTTCAGAATTTCGTGCAGCCTCGTTTTTTACTAATGTTGTTTGTGGAGCTGGGAACTTATCAGTCTAATTTATTCCCTGCGCCAAAGTGGTTACGAACTTCAGCGTACCTTTGTATCATTACGAAATAAAATTCCAGTACACAGAAGAAATTTATTTCACAGAGCGAGTATCTGAAAATGGAATTTGAGCTTCAATCATTCTGAAGGGTAAACGATGAGATTGAGGCTCGATGTCACAAACGTAACTTAAATCGTGGTTTTCTTAAGATGCAATTCGTTCTGAGCGCTACTTTAATCTCGATAGACGTTTCCTTGCGTTTCACCGTTGAAATAGCTCGATTATCATCGTGTGATTAAGAAAGCAAGTGTAAGAGAAACGGCAACATTATGTACACGTGAAATCGAGACCATATAACTCATTTTCTCATTATGAGTTCTGTGTTCTGTGATCCGAACGTCCAGTATCCTGAGAACATCAGGCAAATTCTATTTCACGAATCAATAGGAATTGTCGAGTCGGCCATCTTCATTCCATAAGTCTTTCAAGGAATCATCATGGATTCGACAAATTTTATCTAATTCTTGAAATAGAATCAGAGCCCAGTATCAATTTTTGAAATGGTTGCTGCAATAAAAGAGAAGCGTGGTCCTAAATTCAATGAGAGTGAAAATATCTGTTGCTGTGTATTCTGTTTGTCTTCCGCTGTTTATGGAAAAGCAACATACAAGGGGCGAAGCCTAAAAATAGCAGCACTGAAAAAGTAAAAAGTGAATGAGTAGCAATAATATTTATTTATATAATGTTATTTTTCATTTTAACTTTGTATATAGGCCAGTTCGATAGATTCGACGCGGCGAACCTTAGAGTTTTAACAGGTCAAAGGTAAACCACGTTTTATCGAGAACCAGGCGGATTAATTAGTATAAAACCGAATGATTGTATAAAATAACATGTCACATGCACACAATGTCAAAAACGTCACATTTTGACAAGTGAGAAAGAATAATCCGTTGTTAAACTCTGTGGAAGTTGTCTAACCTTCAACTCTTCCATCGATTATCCGGATTGTGGAAAATGATCGTACTAAAACATGTGATCACGGTGTTCCTGAAGTCGGAATCCGAATGAAGGAGATTCCATCAGCCAAACCTAACATACATATCTTGTAATAATGGGATCTAGCTTCATGTATAACGATTATCTCAACCCACGGAATTGCTCAGAGGAAGACAATACACAGGAGACGGAAGATATATAGAAAGTTTGCCAAGAATTCGGAAACTTCGCCCCATAAACTGAATTGAATGCTTATTGAATTACAAGACTCACCCAAAATTGCTCACAGCTTAGCACCATTTTCATGAAATACTCCGAGAGTCTCCGTGAAAAATCTGCGGGGAAATTTAATCACTGAGAGATTTCACTACTGATGGATGTATGAAATTATGTTGAGTGCATTGTTGCTGATTGCGAAATATATATATATATATATATATATATATATATATATATATATATATATATATATATATATATATATATATATATATATATATATATATGTTAGCATGTCTGCTTCTCAATATATAGGGGTGTTCAATTATGGTATCTTCGACTTGGGCCCCTCCGACTTTCTTCGTTGGTACGACCTAGAAGCCCTCAAATTGACTACAACACCCAAATATAAAAGATACCTTTATCCTGATCAATATAGTCAAATCAAATACTACTTTCCTATATATACATATATATATATATATATATATATATATATATATATATATATATATATATATATATATATACTTGTAAAAATGGTGTGATTTTTACTTTCTTTTTTTTTTCATTCTCCTCCTTTTTTTCCTTTTTTTTTTTTCTTTTTTCTTTTCCCTCTCTTTTTTTTTTTCTTTTCCCTTTTTTCTTTTCCCTTTTTTTTTTCCTTTTTTTTTTTTTTTTTTTTTTCACCCCTTTTCCCTCCCCCCCCCCCCCCCCCCCCCCCACCCCCTTTCCCCCCCCCCCCCCCCTTCACCCCCTTTCCCCCCCCCCCCCCCCCCCCCCCCCCCCCCCCCCCCCCCCCCCCCCCCCCCCCCCCCCCCCCCCCCCCCCCCCCCCGCCGCCGCCCCCCCCCCCCACCCCCCCCCCCCCCCCCCCCGCGGCCCCCCCCCCCCCCCCCACCCCCCCCCCGACCGCCCGCCCCGCCCCACCCCCCCCCCCCCCCCCCCCCCCCCCCCCCCCCCACCCCCCCCCCCCCCCGCCCCCACGAACCCCAAGAGAGGAAGGAAACGAGCCACCCCGAACCGAACCCCCGGCCCCCCCCCCCCCCCCCCCCCGCCCCCCCCCCCCCCCCCCCCCCCCCCCCCCCCCCCCCCCCCCCCCCCCCCCCCCCCCGCCCCCCCCCCCCCCCCCGGGCCCCCCCCCCCCGCCCCCCCCCCCCCCGGCCCGGCCCCACCACCCACCCCCCCCACCCGCCCCCCACCCCGGAGGCCCCGAACCCCGCGCCCCCCCGGGCCCCCCCCCCCCCCCCCCCCCCGCCCCACGCGCCCCCCAAGGGACCCCCCCCCCGCCCGCCCCCCCCCCCGAAGGCGGAACCAACCCCGGGACCCGGCCCCCCCCCGAACCCCCAGCCACGCGGAGACCCCCCCCCCCCGCCACCCCCCCCCGGCGGGAACCAAGGGGCGGGCCAAACAACCCAAAAGGGCCGCCCACCCGAGACCCACAAGCCAGAGAGACCCCCCCCCCCTGGTATATATATATATATATATATATATATATATATATATATATATATATATATATATAACGTTTAGGAACAATCGCATTCTCACGATAACGAAAATGAAAAAATTCATTTAGAATTCTAAAAAAACTAAGAGATTAACTTGTTGAATGTTGTTTTCATTCCCTATCAATCCATGTCCCTAAGGGAAACAACGGCCAAAAAACACATGAAGAAGGAATCCATGTCTTCAAATGACCAATGAAGCTATGACTATGACAACTCAAAATACTTCGTTGAAAATATCAAACGATGATGACTAAATGTTTGAATTTTTTGAGTCCCACGGAATTCTAGTGTACCTCAACTCCAATCAATTAGAGTTAATTGATAGTCCAATTATTAGTGACTCATCATTTGAACCACATCCAATCAAAGCCTCGCAGTAAGATACTTCGACCATTGCCGCATCGCCTTTTAAAATGTATGCAGACGAAACGTCAGTCCCAAAAACTTGCATTACACGGCTGAGAAGCCCGGAAACATCTGGCCATTCATTTGCTTCTTGAGTTTCAGATCTACCTGACCTAACCAAACCAAACCAAACGCCTTCACATTCTCTCAGCAATCCATTGCTGTAATCTCCTCGTCTCCTTGATCAATATTTCCCATATTCGTGTGAAGCGTGTGACGGGGATTATTGATCCAGAAAGAATAAAGTCTGTTATAACTGATGAAATGATCGGCAGTTCAATCATGGAAGCACAACAATTTTAATTGCAAAACTTCGTAAATTGCAAATCTGGTTTTTGATTGCCCCAATACACTTTTCCGTTGAATACCTCAAAGCTCATTTATCAGGAATTCACTCCACTTATTTGTAATAACGACTACTTTGGCAGCATTATTGCGAAAGTTAGCGGTGTACAGCGAAAAGGTTGCCTCATTAAACTACGTATGCAATGGAAAGCATTGCTTTTTAGATAGTAGTGGTTCTGAAGTGAAACCAGCAACTCACATATAATAACTTTGTTGTAACGCATATTTTCAACAGATATTCAGTATGTATTCATTAAAGGGAACCTATGTTTCTCCATTTCCCCTTTCAATTGGATTCATATTATTTTGTTGAGGTTTCATTTTGTTCCATCAAGTAACATAATATAGTCATCTGTAGCATGGACACCTGATGAATTTTCGAAAACCGACTGAGAGTTGAAACGAAAGCCAATGTTTTGACTAAGCGGTGGAATGCAATGATTTATTCAACACCATCATGGTTCAAACTTGGAAAATACTAGAACTATTCATTTCCGATATGTTATGGAACACTATTTGTGACAAAACACTTCTCTTTGGTTTGTTTTCACTTCAACTTGTACCGTGTCGCCATCTGCCGGATTTTCTCGGCAACTTACCAACCGCAGTGACGGACGATTGCTGTTGTTTACAGTTTTCTGCCGCCCTTGATAGCTAGTGGCCACGGCGTTCATATCCTCCGGGGTAGGCAACTAATATTTCAAATATCTGCGACACCACACTTTGCTAAGAGGGTAGTATCAACTTTCCCCGTTTCCAGTAAGAAGCAAGTCTCCTGTGCTCCATGACTCAATGAATACCTGGTTAACTGGTTCACTTTTGGAAATAAGTTAATGAGAAAATTATGAATTCCAAGGAAAATCATCAATAGAACTCAATTAAATCACGTGATAATTGGCCTAGAGGTCAAAACAGGCGCTGAGGGAAATTATAGTTGGAATAGATATTCAGCGAACATACACTAACAAAATATTTGGCAAGAACTCACCAATCAAATATTTGGCGAACACTCAAATATTTGGCAAAAGCTCACCAGTCGAATTTTTGGCGAACACTCACTAACAAAATATTTGGCAAGAACTCACCAATCGAATATTTGGCGAACACTCAAATATTTGGCAAAAGCTCACCAGTCGAATTTTTGGCGAACACTCACTAACAAAATATTTGGCAAGAGCTCACCAGTCGAATATTTGCCAAACACTCGCTAACAAAATCTTTGGCAAAAACTCACCAAACAAATATTTGGCGAATGCTCTCGAAATGAGAGGGTGGATATTATCCACTGGATAATATCTATATTCTGATGAAAATGATAGCGAGCGAATCGAAGCGGAATCAATCGATCAATTTATTGTTTAGAGAACAGTTCGATTACAATACAGTTGCTCCCATTACCAACTTAGTTTACACACGTCAGATGAGCTTGAATCACACGACAATAATGGGCGTAACATTAAAGCTGAAGAAGTTGAAGAATGTCAGACATAAGTGAATGGTTGTTGGAGTTTGATATCTGGTTTGATAGTCATGAGTACTCAGAAGTGGTTAGTTCGAACATTGAGAGTGAACAGTGTCGCTTAATTAATCGAAAAACTTCTGGAAAGAGGTATTAGAAAACACATTCTTTCATGTAATGGTTGAATCCGCTATCTCAACAGCTAGTAACGTCAATCAAAATTAACAAAAAAAAACTTAGTTATGCCTCAATTTCTTACGACCTCAATGTCGTGTTCCATTCAAAAGTTAAAAAGGCTAGGAGCTCCCATATCTGCACCGTACTAATCACCCGCCAATATGTATTCTGATCCACGGCTCAAATACAAAAATTACCCTAGGCTAGAACAGTTTCGCTATTGTTACCCCCACAATTGAAAACTCTGTGCAATGGACAAGCTGTAATTCAGAAGTGAAACAAACGTATGCACAATTTTGTTCATTTCACATTCATGCAAACATAAGTTGAGTATTATTGTAGAATAAGTTTCATTGAAAAGTCAGTTGTAGATTATGAACAATTAGATTTATCCCAGTGATTAACGGCTAAGAGTCCATTGAGTGGGAATTCACATTACATTGGAACTCTAGTTTATTAACAAAATCTAACAGCCGACCTTACTTCATCATTAATGAGTTTAATTGAATCAGGGAGTCGTAAGGGTTCCTAATTGTATTATATTCAATGGGAAGTGCCAGCTGGACCCGAATACATCATCCGAATGAAAACTATATGTGGATTAGGTTGCGGAAACGGATGTTTGTGAATGAAGAGATATTCTTCATTTGTGTGTGATATTACGGTTAACAGAGTAACAAACATTCTTTATTACGTTAACCAAATAAAGAAGAAGATATAAAGAAGGTTCTCATCGTGAGCAAATTCATGCTCTTCTGGAAGAAATTGATATATTATTTAGTTTGGCCGAAAGAGTATATTTCGACATAAAATCGTTCACCTTACAGACGGCAATGATCATATTTCCATTCAAACCTTTGGAAGGGATGTTGACTGAGGTTGAATTTGCTGATCACCTAACTTATGAGAGAAGTATGGAATACTATCGCAAAAATAGAAATCGGAATAAGAATTGATTGATAAACCTAGGAATTATTAGGTCTTG
>JAVJAQ010001246.1:0-17305 GCA_032362365.1 Zygogramma bicolorata
TAAATTGGAGTCATAATATTAGAAAATAAATGAAAAATACATTGTGAAAATTCAAATGTGAGAACAAAACGGACGGAAATAAAAACCAAATATGTACAGGTAAAACATACAAAATTGGAGGACAATGGATGGACATGGAGATCAAAACATATACAGACGAAACAAACAAAATACTTATTACAATATTATGGAATAGTTTCATATAGAAAAGAACTTCACTTGTCAATTGGGTTGTGTATTTCTTTACGGGGTATTTGTTGAACATATAATTTCAGACCACTTTTGAACTCTATAGCGTTCAACTCGCATGTCAAGGTTTCAGGTAAAGAACCAAAGAGTTTCGGACCAAGATGATGATAATTTTTCTGACCAACAGATTTGTGCCTAATGGGTATCACTATTTTATTTTTAGAGTGTGTGGCAATTAGAATACATTTCTAACCTAACATTGAATGGTTTTAATGATCGATAAACTTCTTATCCAAAGTATGAAAATAGTGTTTATTTCAATTTCAGTAACGTTGTTCTATGTAAACAAAGATAAGAGGATTGATTATTATATTACAATTCCGAAAACAATATTACATATCCGCTACGATATCTCCTTGGGTGACTTTATTGAAACTCCAAACAACATTCAATCATTTTTATCGAAACCATTTATCACAATACAATACAATAACTTGAACTGCTCAGCTGAACTATCCAACGCTCTTTACTAAAACTCTGCCGCCTGCCGAATCGCCTACGTATTTATACTAAGTTTGACAAGTCGACATTCCTGGCCGGTCCATCCGTGCGCCAATGCAACGACGAACTTTCGAACGAATAGGGTACGGCGCCACCTCGTAAACAATTGTTTTTTTATGGCCTATGCTATTATTTTGGATTCAACGATCGACAGGAGCGGCTCTAGGAGATTTCGTAACAATACTATATGGCAAAATACATCGATACAAACGGAAGAACCACTGATGAAGTTGAATGGAATCGGGAATCATTGTTATTTATATTTACGATTTGTGAAACACGTTATAAAGCAATATTCCCGTCATATTTGTATCATAGAATTAATTATAATGGCGAATTGACACACACTGTTATATCTTTTGTTGACCACTTGGAAAGAGAATTCAATTACAAAACGGATCTTAACAGATGTGAAATTATTATTATTATTTCATAAGTCCCCACTGGCTGTGTAAATACCCATTTTACATTTTTTAGAGTGTCTAGGTCCCTAGCCGCAGTAAGTTGAAAATTCAGATCACCATGAAAGTCTTCTGGAGAAAGCAGAAAAAATGAAAACATTTTGATTCCAAATCTCCTGTCAGCGATTTAGGGGGCACTCTCACAAATTATAGTGATCTATATGGTCACTTAACCGACAACTTTCGGCCAACTATTCTATTGAGCGGGAGTATCGTCTATCTGTACAGAATGAAGCACATGAAAATTCACAGGCTCATGGTTCGAAACTTACAATCATGTGACCGGATATCGTGAAACTGGTCCTTGATGAAATGAATCAAATATTACGTCGATTGAATAAGATAAAAGACTTTCAAGTTCTGTTAACAAAATAAATCATCACGAATCGTTAGAAAAAAAAGGTAGAAAAATTGTTCCAAAAAACTATTCTTTCCACTCTTACTTTTACGTTTGGTGTAAATCATCTTTCAACTGATTTCGGGGTCCATTTGAACTATATTTATTTTGCATGTATTTTACCTATACTACTCAATAGGATTTCATTCCTGTCTGCTTCTGTAGGGAAATTTCGTTATTTTCCATACTTGTAATCAAGCCTCAGGACATTACGTTTTATTGTATTGCTTATTCAGAGTGGTTCTGAACTGTTTCAAAGGATTGCCACTTTCGAATGAAATTAATGTTTTCATATATAGACAAAAACTTACATCATAATCCCTATTCCCGAGGTCTTGAAAGGAAACCAGGAGTAGAACTCCCGATGAATATAATCGAATCATTTGCATACAATCGCACTTTTCACAGAGTAAAAGCATTTAAAGAGATTCCCCGGAAATGTGAAAATGCCGACCCATTGTGTCTTGAAAGCCTTCGCAGACCTCTTGTCGGAAAAGCTCCGCCATCCGACTCACTCAAGTTGGAAAATAGGCCAGAATGTACCTTTTCTTGAAATTCCGCAGATGAAAATGTCGTGTGGCAGACATCAAAGAGAAGAATACGCTATATTGGCAGCAGAAGAACTATTATAATGACAGTACGGAAACCTGCATCTTTTGATGACAGATTTTCGGAAAGATATTCAAGAAGGTAGGAAAAAAGTCAAGGTGAGCTACATTCATTATAAAGGATGTTACAAAATTATCTGCAAAGATTTCCAGGGCATTTATGCAGACAAACAAATCATTTTTTCTATGAGGTCAAAATGAACGAATCAAGAAAAATGTTCCAGAGAGTGTTTCTGTTTATAGGAGATGAAAGGATTGGGTTGCAACTTCGGAATATTGTTGATTATATGTGGAGAGATAGTCAATATCTCTGTATTTACCAAACGGACAACTCAACATTCCTCATCTGTAGCAATGTTCGTAATACATAACTGAGATATATCAGATATTTTTGGCATGTCAAACGCTTTTATCAAGATCAAGCTGCATGTGAACAATTTTTCACTTTTACGTAAGTGGATGACATTTACGTAGAATGACAATTCGTTGAAGAGTATCCGTTGGGAGCTTGTTTTCTTGCAATGCCTACTAGGAAAACGAAACTCATTGAAATCTATTCATTTCTTGTTTATTACATACTTTTCAGAATATTTGTGAATGAAATATTATACAAACCAGCGTTCAAACTAGTGTCTTTCAATATGAAGTATCCCAACATCAAACTGCTTTCCTGAACGCGTTTTTTCTCACAATTTGAAATGGACGAGTGCCAGAAATAACTACTCCATAAATTTAATGAAAGCTGAATAATTCATCCAGGGGCCTGTTTCATGAACGTACTTGTAGCTACAAGAGAAACACAAATAAACAAGATGATAAATAATTGTTTTATACTCGTTTTTTACCTGTACCTGCATTGTCTTTCTCTTGTAGCTACAAGGCTTGTACTTTTATGAAACAGGCCCCAGTTCAATCTAGAGCTATCCTGTGTAGAGTTCTTCGTCTTTATTAAACAGAAAAAGGAAACTCAAAAAGCAGTTGAATCTTCACATAAATATCATCATATATCATATACTATTTTCATTAAAATACATTACTGTGGCCATTTTTACTTTCTATTGTAATGTATATGTAATATAAATATCGAATGGAAAGATAAGTAATCAAAAACTTCATTATAAACGTTTGTTCAATTATGTCCCGCTTTCGACGAAAGAATCCCGCTTTTTTCAATCAAAAAGTTTCAAAATCCCAACTCAACAAAAAAATTATCTGGCAACGCTGATACAAACTCTAGCAAAAATTACGATTTTCTTACGAAGAATTGTAACCTCTGACTAACAGCTTCGTAAACAATATTCGTCGAGTTGTAAATTGTTATATTTTGCAACAGCGGTTTTCTTAGTATTTCGAATGATAAATAATTTTGCAAGCAAACACTTTTGGATTTTTTTGTATTACCGAAAATCCTGATTCTTATTATTGTATTTTTGAGGATTTATAATTCTACGAACTATTCGTTTCGCGTTCTTGATGAAGGACGGTTTCAGGCTACTTAAAAGTGAAAATGAAATCGCCTGAAACTTTCCAACTGCCTAATCGATATCTCGCAGATCAATAGTCGGATTACCCTCATACAACCCGTATGTATATAAATCTTTTGTTTCGTGTTCGTATCCAGGTTTTATCAAGTCCATGACTGCACCAGACCCTGTAAAGCTATTATATTTCTAAGCACTTTATACTTTGTTGCACTTTTAGAGTCCCAAGTCGCCGCAGTGTTTTCCTAGATAACAAGATATAAATTATACCGCCATTATCCGGGTCTTTGTGCGACATTCCAGACTTCATGTCGACAGGTTTTCATCGGCAATGTTAATAGGATGAAGCAAAAAACATCTGATCGTAGGTTGCAAATTAGGTACTCGGTTTGAGTGAGAAGCGATTCAAGTTGAATACTAACATCTACCTTCTCATATTGCAACTACTCTTTTGCAGCTTCGAGTTTCGTGTGCGATACACAACAAAATTTTGTTCAAATAAGACAGTAATTCTGAGATACAAAGATAAATGAATTAATATGAAAACCATGTTTGGCACTCATCGGCAGCTTCGTGGAAGATAGAAGGAGCTCATAACTATTTGATTATTCTGCGAACTGTAAGTACGAAAAGTTAAAAACCTAGTTTATTCATGATCAACTGGAGTTAGAAAATATAACATATGTATGATAGAAAACATTTTTTCTTCAAACGTCAAATAATGATGACATTACTTATCTAACTTGATCCTGTCAAAGTTTGATGTCTCCGCCAGCAGCAGTTTTTTTTCCCATTTCTTTACGGCGTAGGGGAAAATGTTGTCATGGCAAAAATATGAAACATGTCACAAAGCAACAATACAAATGTCATTAACAACAATTAAACGTCATTTTTATTTATAGTAATATTAAAAGTACAATTAGTTAATGAAGCATTTTCAAAATTGAAACCCTGCAAAAATGTTCCCGACTCTTGATACGCATTGGTAATTGTTGATGATACTGATGGTCGAGCACAACTTTCAGCAATCATTCCCGATGTTGGCGAATTATGAGGGTTTAAATTTTTTTGAGTATTATCGTTCGTATTTCTTATTGAATCCTCTATATATCCTTCGGCAACCGTGCTTGATTTCCAGCCCCCATGTCGTTTGAGGCATTCTAGATTTCCGCCTCCATCAATTAAAAGTGTTGCTGAAGTTGGTCGTAAACAGTGACCCGTGTATGCGCTTGCATCGTTTAAATTTAAATAACTAGCTACTTTTTGGGCTACTGCGCTGATCGAATGTATTCCCATGAAGCTTCGGTAACACTTTCCATTTTGGTACTTTATAAAAAATCGGTTTTCTGTGAAATTTTCAGGCCGCAGTGATGCATACTTTTTATACAGTTTAATGTAGTTTTGACCAATTATCGTAAAAGATCTAATTTGTCGTGTTTTACTGTCTGGGATTTCGATAATTATTACATTTTCTTTATCCTCAATGTCAACAGTCTTCATTTTTACCAATTCGTCGCATCACAGGCGCCGGTAACCCCAATCAACAAAACAATCTGAAATATTTTTATAATTTAGTAGAGTATACTACAAGCTTTGCAATATATTTTTTTTTACCTTTAATCCTAAATACAACTTATCTGGCGCTTCAAACAAAAATTTATCAAACTAGTCTTTAGTGAAAACTTTAGACTTCTTTGCAGTATATCCTTCGCTTGTCTTTTTCAGAAAGGCACGTAACTTTAAAAATTTGCTTATATCCACATTTTTTCTAATAACTAACTCGGATTTTATCATGGAGTATCGTGACCACATTGTAGAAGATTTCCATTTATTTTCATTTTCCATTATATTGAAATATGCCAGTAAAACGTCTTCGGTAACTTGCCGTACTCCTCTTGTATCGCACCACTCTTGGAACCGATACTTTATTCCGGACTTGGAGGGCCCCAAACGTGCTACTGCATCATTAGCCGCGGACTCAATTTCGTTTAGGTTTTCCATGTTCGCACTAAATTTGCGCTCGCGGTTGCAACAACAATAAGCTGTCTTTAATAACATAAAATAACTGTCAAACAACTGTAACCAGGGAGACGCAAATCCCACCGACGACTTAATTATTTTAATTTCTAACATCTAGACGACTTTGATAGTTGTCACAGTTAATTTCGAGTAAAAATAGCGTATGAATTGTACTATTTATGGTTGAAAATTGCTACGTTTGAAGAAAAAATAGTATACTTCATTCGGCAAAGAAGCGACTTTTCTTGACTTGCCCTCTATTACGGGCGCGTCAAGAAAAGTCATGCTTCTCCGCCTCATAAAGTAATATACTATTACACCTCCCATTGAAAACCTATTATATTTTATCATGGTATAGTTCCAAATTATTAATATTTCTTGTCAAGAATAGATGTTCAAAACATTTCTTGATTTGATTTTTCCATTTGAACATAAGAGACTGTTACTAGCCAAAAAGGAGATGATGGTCTTGAAAGAGACAAGGAGAACCGTTTGTTAAAGTATGTTGATTGGTATTGGTTCAAACATCCATTGTTTATGATATGACCTACAGTCACCAGCTGAAGATTACCGTGGATGCTAGCAATTAAACATAGTGAGCTCAGTCAGTATCAATTTTCTTAAACTAAAAATGCTTGACCAGTGACATCAGTGTGGTATTAGGGTAATGGATCTCTATGAAGAGTTCTGAATGAATATAACCTAAAATCCATCCATCGATCTGAAGATTCTCTAGAACTGCTTGTATGGAACAAGAGTAATCCTTTCTGAATGAACGACATTGATCTTACGTTCCTCCAGGTGCTGTCGTTGGAATTCTCTCGCCCAAAATATTTCCAACATACACGTAAGTAATAATAAGAAGATTATTTCCGAGCGAGCAATCCATTTTTCCAAGTTTCGCCGTAATATAAGTTTTCAATATTTCCACGCGTGAGGTGACTGCGATATTAAATAAGAAGCTTAGACGAGTAATTTCATTCTGTAGAAATTCCGAACGCTCTATTTATAAAGTGAGCGTTGAACAGGAAAATTCGGATGGAAAACTTGGCCTCATAATTAATAAAGGCGTGATATCACGAATACCTACGCTATGGAAATTTGGTATATAAGTTCGAAAAAATGGTTGCTCTCAGAAATGCCTTCAAAATGGAATACTTAGGTAAAATAATAAATATATATATATATATACTAGCTGACCCGGCCACGCGTTGCTGTGGCTAAAGTTTTTGTTATATTACATTATAGTAAACAATCTAAGAGGAACAATAAGAGAACATCAGTCACGGAGTCCACTATGCTTTTTCACACAGATGGTATTTGTAAAAAAATATGGTGATCTCCTTATTTGACTTTCTACTACTATAACCCTTTAGTACAATGAAATTATTTACGAACAAAGACGAAAATGTTGATGTTGGTATACAAATTCACTGGATTGAGATTTGAAGGGGAAGTACGTTGAACACAATTAATTAAAATGTTCTTACACTTGATATTAAGCAGAAATCAATAGGTACAAAATGAAAATTTATCAGATTTATTATTTCCATTTAATTTTATAACAAATATAAGTATATTACAGTATAATACAGTAAATAACATGTGACGCTTAAACTCATGAATGAGGAAGGCAAGGCAGACAGTCTTAAACTTTTAAACATTAATATCTATTTTTTTTGAATTATAAATACTATCAATTTCAATTTAATTTTACACCAATCGGTGCACAATGTTTTTGGTTAACCTGTCTTCAGCTAACACAAATAGATTCGACAGTTTCCCAACACGTGAACACGCAACATATAGTTGCCCATGAGAAAAACATGGATTTTCCAAATCTAAACCATTTGTGGTTGTGCATGACCTTCTGCTGTCCTGATTCTTTGAGCTGGATTTCATGATTCAATTTGTTCTGCCAACTGATGGGCTCTGCAGCGCCATCTATTGATTACTTACTCAACCCAGTCGAAGGGTATCGACATCTTGATTCAATCAGGGCTATTCACTAAGCAGAGTTGTTATGGATAGCGACAAAAAATTGTCGTTATGTTCAAGGTCAGTTGCTAAGCGCGAAATTGGTATTCACTTTTCAAGTTAAGTTGCTACTATAATGACCAGTTGCTGTGAGTAGTGGTTCACAGGCAACTGCTTTAGATATCTTGTTAAGGAAAAACAGCTTGCCACCGTCATTATGGCAAGTTATTACCAGAGTTGCTACGACGGTTAGCAACTGCGATAACCACTTTACTTAGTGAATAGCCCTGAATTTGCTCTGCCAACTGATGGGCTCAGCAGCGCCATCTATTGATTACTTACTCAACCCAGTCGAAAGGTATCGACATCTTGATTCAATTTGTTCTGCCAACTGATGGGCTCAGCAGCGCCATCTATTGATTACTTACTCAACCCAGTCGAAAGGTATCGACATCTGTTTGAATCATTTGGAGTTAACAGATAATTGTGACTGTCAAATAATAACAGACAAATAATTAGCAATAAATTAAAATTGCGACTATAATTTGAGATTTAAACTATCCTATCTCTCAAGTTGGATCGAACTGCACATGGTGTGCGAATTTTATTATAATCGGTTAGGTGGTTTAGGAGTCCATTGAGGACAAACATTGTGACACGAGATTTATATATATTAAGATATATATATATATATATATATATATATATATATATATATATTTATATATATATATTTTATATATATATATATATATATATATATATATATATATATATATATATATATAGTGGTGATACCAAGTAGAACTCAGACTGAGGTGAAATTAAACTCTAGAGTGATAAATATGTACTTTGGGTTGAATAGCAGTGGGTTCCATTACTAAGTGACCCAACTGTATTTCAAAGTGGCGACAAATTCGAATGAGGGATATGTGAAACGAAAATTTTTGCCATTAGACAAGAATTACATACAAATAATCTGGTATCGAAAATAATGGAAATTTCCAGAAGGATGAAAACCATTTTGATATTTTGAAATACACTATTTATTCGCCCTATCTCTGAAGGAGCCGCAGTACTACATAAAGACAAAAAATAACTTTCGTTTCACCCTTGCCAGTGCCACTCAACTGCCCTATCTCATAGATATATTATATTGAAATTTGATCAATTTTCTTCTCCTGGAGATATAGACCTTGTTGGCAAGTAGTATCTGTTTGGTGTTGAAGTTGAAAAAGTCCTGAAGAAATTTAAAAATAAAAGGTTAATTTTTCATTTATTAATTGTGTTACCCCTAAATGATTGTAATAACGATTTATTTCTTGTTCCAATTATGAATCGCTTCACTTTAGAATAAGTGACTGTTACCATCGTTGAATAATGTAGCTATTTCTGTTGTTTCTTTTTTATTCATTTATTGAACAGCTGAAATTGTGTTCAACCGAGTGTTCAACTGATATCTTATTTACCATCTGTGTTCAAACGTATTTCCATTACAGAGGTTTCCTGAAACTCTTCAGGTTATTTTCTCGCTTGATTCTGAAATTGAAACATTTCCAAATAAAAAAATGTCAAATTTTCAGTTGTGAATAAATGAACATTATCCATAAGGATACCTCCGAGAATCAAATATTTCACAATAACTCCCACTTCTCACGTTGTTTTCATTATTCGAATCACCATGATAACACACGAATTTGCGTGTAGGAAATCAACCGATTTCTGTTCCATCGATTAGGTGAAGATTAAAGAACTCTTGGATTATGGAAAAATATAGTTTTCCGTGTTGGCGAACATTAGGCGGAAAATTTCGTTTGGAAATAAATGGGTTGACTGCGTTTCCTCCTGGAATTGACGTGGAGTTATTGATTGTTTCCATTCAAAATTATTAACATTGAAATCAATATATTATTGTTCCTTGATTCAGACGCGAGTTCTGGAAGAACTGCCAAAAATTTGGATAAGTGTATAGAAGACAGTGGATTTTGAAAATATCACCTTCATAATATGTGATGACTCGTTCAAATAATAATATTAGATTCAATAATGATAGCTATTATCTTCGAGGATTTTTTAAGACTAATTAATTTACCATAAATGAATGATTCTACAGTTTCATTCATCTCAATACAAATACACAAACACTACCTACACGTTTGACACTGAAACTTTGGAGTTTGGTTATATCGTTTCCATGGTAATATTCGATTTGTAGAATGTTGTAATAGGACTAGGAAGGAATAGGAATAGTATATTATGCAATGATCGTGTGATGATGGTTATTAATACATGAGCATAAACCGGGATACGAAACGAGCCGAAGGTGAGTTTCGTATGGTTTATGCGAGTGTATTGATAACCATTACATGAGAGTTGCATACGCTATTTCATCTACACCCAATAAATAATTGAGAACTGAAAATATTATATTATTAGGTATTCAAATTGAACACAATAATAGTAGATAATCAATCGTATTTCTTCGAAAAATTCCACAAAATTATAATTAATGGTATAACCACGGAAATTACAACAATGAGAAATGAAAAGAAAAAGAAAATGGAAAAATGAACTGCCGAGGTCAGGAAGTGAACCAGGACGGTTCTGATCACTGGCGGCGCCATTGACATCTGTGAAGGAGTCGCTGGTAATTCTTCTATATCACTGCTATAAGACATTTTCATACGATTATCGAAAATTGACTGAATTCCTCAAAAATTCAATACCTACTGATTTTGACTTGACAAACGTCAAATTGCAAATCTTGCACATCATGCTTGATTAAAAAAAATAATGGGTTCCTATTGGTTGAAAATCTGTATCGTAATGAAAATCTGAAGAAGATGTTGCCTAATGAAAATTGAACACGAGAAGAGATTCTGTGAAGTAGTGGAAATCACACAATAAATTTTATTTTTTTACTATCAAGAACAGAGAAATATGATACGATAAGAAAGGGAGAAAAAAGCGAAATAGTGGTAACAGTCCATTATTACATTGAAGCATCAGTGTGTGATGTCAAAATTCTGATTCGGTTCAATTGCAATTTTTCACCATGTCGAAACCAAGTTAGCCAGCCCAATTAGGCCCATGATGTAACTCAATTTCAGAGAAATCTGTCACACCAGATTTTCATTTTAATAGCGACCATTCGAAAGCTCATATATGCCAAAATCGCACACACTCATCTCCGCGGCAAACATGTATCAATTTCCATAAATTTGGAAAAACACGCCGAAAGCAATCGGTCGCGCTTGATGGACTGAGGTACGGAAAATATAAGCGAAAAAAAATTATTTGGCAGAATGCAGTTAGTACACATCCCAACTCCAATTCGTGCCAGTCCATTAATTGATGTATCGGAATGTTTACAAAAATTCTGGTAGTAGAGCCACGATTGGAAAATGACGAGTTTTGTTCTGGGATGAATTAGAATTGATTTGAGAAAAAATGCAATTCTAGTTCATAACATTCGACACCTACTGCCACACTTTAGAATTCAGACGAGAATGTGAAAGAACTGAAAAGACTGATTACAATGGCAAGCGAAATCAAATTTTCATGAGGCGTTTTTTGAAAATCACTTTTTCCACAAACGAGAAGTGCAAATACCAACCAATACAGACTTTGAAAGAACAATAAGCGAGTAATAAATTTTCAAAATAAGTTTGTCGCCAGATGAACAATGATGTAACGATTATATTGAATCAATATCTTCAACTCCTACGAATTAACTATTTTGTTATGAATTTGGAGATCAAAAAATTATATCTAAAAATTGGATATAAGTACTTCCCCTTGACGTTTCGAGAGCTAGTCTGGTTTCTTTTGAAGCTTCTTTTGAGAATTTGTATTGAGATTGGATTTTCAGTGGGTAGTGACAAAATGTGACACTGACGTGACTTATTCCTAAATAGCCATATCAAATGTTGATCTTGACACAACCTTATTCGGATTCGGTCTTCCTAGTTCAACTTATATTTTTAAAAGAAGCATCCAACATTCATCAATACTCAGTGAACGAATAGCAATTATAGTCATAGGAATAATAGTCAAGATGAAGCCTCTGAAGAAGCTAGCCACTTGCGCTAGCGAAACGTCAGGAAGAAATTCCAAAGAACGACGGCCTTGAAACCCGAAGAAAATTAGTAATATTGAAAACCTCGGCCGCGAAAGCCTTAACCATTTTGTCAATCTCTCCATTTGTGTTTGATGAAATGTAAGTATCCGCTTTGAATTGAAATGTAAGTGATGATTTGTGTGAGGTTCTTCATGAAAACACTTCTTCCGGAATTATTGAAATTTTTTTTTGACTGTAATGCCAAGAAAAGTAAGTTGATTATTTTTCTCTATTTCCCCGGTTACATTCACTGGGTTATTTTCATGCTGAAACAATTGATTCATATTCGCCATGTTGACAGATTACGAATATATCATAAACGGATCTCCACCACGCTTTCGGGTGTTAATGATAATTATCGGGAGTAATTACAGAAGTGCTTCAAAATTACCGATAATTTTCCATAAAACTGCATGAGTTTACTTTCATATTTTGTCGAAAGAGTCCGACTCCGAAGGAGACGGGCTCTTTTAGCAAAATATGAAAATAACCGAATGCAGTTTTTTTACTGACAACATGCTTGAATGGAAAATTATCAGGTTTATTTTGATGCACGAGTGTAATTCGGTAGAATATTTCCGGAGTTAAAACAACGACGTTTAAAATTCAGTATTTATGCCTGTCAAGATGACAAATGTACATTTTAACAATCGTTACTATAGATACACGGACCGAGCGGGTATTATTCGATACCTACCGGGTATTTACCAGCCCGAAAATGTCCCGCCGGGAATTTATCGCTGCAATTGATCGAAAATGTCCCGCTTCATATGGGATTTTGAACATACGATGGAAATATTCAATATAATTCTCTTCAGAATTTTCAACAAAAACGTTACTGAGAAAAACGGTTGGTGGAAAACTCATTGCCTTTCCAGATTTTTGTAAATGAAAATCATTTCCCAAATATATATATATATATATATATATATATATATTGCACAGAGAATTGAAGAAAAAGCAACATACAACTGCCAATTCGATGAAATCGTCGTCTGATAAATATTCAAGGCCACTATTTCAGTATCCCCTATAATTCGTCCCATTGAAAAATCGTTTCGCTACTATCTCCAAGTTTCAGTATACTTGCTTGCGAAGCGGATACAAAAGTAATCATTTCACCCTCTTCCCACCCTACCGAAGTCAATATTGTCGAAGAACCATCAGCGTGAAAAGAAAAGCCCCTAATCCAAATAAAAAACAAACCCGATTCCATCAAAACTATTACCTTTTCACCAGGCAAACGACAAGAGAATAACCTCGACGAAACCGAACCTTCCTGACTTCATTTCAGACTGTGACGTTGGTGACAATCACAAAAGGCGTCTGTGCCATTCTCACGGTGAAAAACTCCCCGGTACAGCTTTTCTCGGAGAATGTTAGCGCGTATTCTACGACGCAATGTCCTTTTTCAGAATTCTTGTCTCGTAGCTGAAAAAGCGCACAAACGACAATCGGCAACATTTTAAGTTTCCTCTGTGATTTTCTTTAAAAAAAGCGACGTAAAATGTTGGGGTTGAAAACCAAGGAAGGGAAGGAGTAATGGTTTTAATATTAGAGGTACACATGCATCTAACGGGTATTTCAATAGTGTATGTTCACTCGATATATCGATAATTCTAATAGTTATGAGAAAAAATATTATATGAGATTTATATAGAATCAGAAAGGTCACATTTTGAAAATTGTTACAGATATGAGATATCTTTATTTTTCCGTATTAGCAAAAAGTGTTCACTTTCAATTTTTATGTCTTTGAATCGCATGTTCGGAATAAATGTAATCAAATTGCTTCTTGAAAAATTACAAAGTGGGGTAACTAGATGAGCGAGAAGTAGTAAGTAATGTTCGGCTGATGATCATCAATTTCTATACCTAGAAGGTGCCTCAAACGCTACTTTGATTTTCGACTTCATTTTCACTTAATGCATTTTTTTCTAATAGAACTCTATGTATATCAGTTCATCTAATCATTCCATATGAACTTACCTGTGCGATGATACCAGCGTGTTGTATGTTATTCCTAACCGTTCTTTAAATGTCTTTGCTCTCGCACGGCTTAAATTGATATTCATCTCCTCCCGTTCAAATCTGAACAATTACACCATCGCAGTCTACCTGAAATCGTCTATTTCATATCTTATTTCTGCTTCAATATATTTCGTGTCTGGGAACATGATTGATATTCACATTCAACAACTCAATAATATTCCCCGAATACTCGGAAGGACATATGATAAGGTAGGTTATTTTGAAACATTGGAAGGAAATATCTTCAGGAAAATTCAGAGTTCGAACCAGCAATACTTCAACGTTCATCAAATATACATAGCGCTATTTATGAAATTTCGGCTTTTTGAAAACTATGATATTATTACTCACTTATCAAAAATAACTCAAAACATAATGGTATTCATGAAAATCAAAATGCACATAACAATAAACACGTACATACATATGGGGAGATATTGAACGGGTATCAAGTATCAGTGCAGTTCATTTGCAATAGATATAAAATTTTATTCAAGTGGTTGAGTTTTCGTGAAAAAAAATTAGAATAAGTAGCATTCGAAGCAACCTGTACACAAATAAATGAAGTTCACAACACGAGGTTTATCTGAGGGTTTATCGTGGTCTCCTCCTCAGAAAACTGAAATGTTATGAAGGAACAGATTAATGTTATTTCAAAAATCCTTGCATCACTTCCAAATTTTCTGCAAAAAAACACAACCTGGCAACTGCGCATCGAAATAATTCAAGTTGAATAGAAAACAAAAAGGCTGTTTCAATAAATGTAAAATGAAATGAAAAATAAATATTTTTCGCTCTGTAGCAAAGATGCTAAACCCTGTTCATCTAAAACTATTGCTGAAATCTGGAATTCCTAGCAATATATGCATCATGGATAAAACATTTCTTTCATTGAAATAATTGGACTATAAGTACATCCAAAAAAAAAATATCACCAGTGAATATCAACTCTAAAATTGATAGTAATCACACTTCAAAAAGTAAGGCCTCTTCAATCAATGTCTTGAACAAGTTTCTTTTTTACACAACTGAAATAACTATCTATTCAACTCCATCTCTCCTCAGAAAAAGTACAATTTTGTAATTGATTATAAGGAAAGTGTGTAATTGTTGGTGGAAGCGTGGTAACCTCGAAGTTTTCAATATTTGGCGGAGGAATCTCTGTGCAAATATAAAATTCGCTCCGCCGGAGAAGCATAGATTGAATTTATCTTAATGTTTTCCCAAAGGAGGGTACTGTTGATATGTTTATTCTTGCAGTATGCGAATTACTACCAAGAAACATACGATTATCTTATCAGGCCTTGATCAATTTTCCTCTTATCTAAATCAATAGACAGACAGACAGACAGACATTTATTTCCCACAGAATCACAATAGATAATGGTACCTAATATCAGTAAAATAAAAATAAATCACAATATTGTGTCCTACGCCTAAGCATTGGGAAGAGTGTAAGTGCCAAGTAATACTATATGAATTATAAAGTTGTATATGATAATAGTGAAGAGAAAAAGGAACGAATTAAACTATAAAATTAATGTGGAACGTGAAATGCAATGAAGCTTATTCAACTATAAAAGATTGGTAGCAAAGTATTCTCCAATATTATAAAAAACATACCGATGCAGCAACTTTTTCAATTGTACTTTGAACCTATTTTTTGTCAATAATTTCAACTCTTGGGGAAGATGATTGAAAACTTTTATACCCGTGTATAACGGTCCATTTCTGGTTCTATTGTACTTATAGTTGGGAAGTATTAGGTTTTGTTTTCTTGTAGGGTAATCATGTACATCTGACGGACGGTGTATTTTGTTTTGTTTTTTGTGTATGAGTTGACATATTTTAAAAATGTAAGTGTTTGTCATCGTAAATATTTTATATCTTTGAAAGTAACTTCTGCAAGATTCCCGAGGTTTGATATCGAACAGAGCACGTATCGCCCTTTTCTGAATAATGAATATGGACGGTGCTGAAATAGCTGTACCCCAGTATTCTATGCCATATTGTAAAATACTGTGGAAGTATGCAAAATAAACTGTTTTAGCTACCAGAAAGTTGGTATTAGAATTTTTTTATTTCATTACCACCTTTCTTATTCCAATTCGCTCAAATTGAATGATAAGCAGACAATTTTTAAAACCTGAAATAGTTCAGAATTGAAAAAAGTTTCCAGTCATCACAAGCTAGCTGCAGGTATTTTTTCTGTCTAATCTAACTCTAGAACATTTGCTCTCTGGCACATAGTTGGTTTCGATCGAGAGTACAAGAAATGAAACAGGAAGTTTCGACCTTTCAATCGTACACGATTTCTGAGAGGCAATATGAAAAATGAAAACGTCTGCATTCAGTCAGGAAATTAGCTCGGTTTCTGTGTTGGCATGTGCAGATGGTCGGTATTTATACATTAATTTATGACATTAATTCGAAGTTAGTGCAGATTAAAATAACCGTAGACGGGAGCAATCGTTTTCTCATTAACAGTTTCGCCCAAAACGTCTATTTCTAAATATTTTTTTTCTGAAACATAATGGCACGAACGAATGATGAGCAGATATCGAATTTGAAAACACAAGGAAGCGAGGTCACATATAAAAGTAATTGACATTAGTTTCACGATATGGGAGATAGTTTTTTCAGGAATTAATCCGTGTGAGACAAGTTTTGGCCTTCAACGATTCGACTCCCAAGCCAACTGATAGACAGACCTCTATCAATAGTATTCCCCGTGAGATTTTTCCATCCAAACTACAACACTGGTTTTCCTTTTCGAAATACTGGTGAATCATTTGAAATTCTTTCATTATAATTATAATTTCAACACATTTTTCGTTTGAAGAACACGAACAGTTTTGGCATGCCAATCATATCCCATAAATGTCCGTTATCTTTCACGAGGATTGCTGGATTACTAACTGAAATATCAACGGCATTGTTGATAATAAAAATGGACTGGCCTTCAGCGAGGAGCGCTGAACTCTGTTCTTAACAAAATGGCTGGTAAACCGATAACATGATATTTTGGGAATCTAGTCGGTTATTTATCTAAGAAGTTTGTGTTTTTTGAGGGGGGAATTGAGTACCTATATTCTTTCTGCCGTTTGTGTGTACACC
The DNA here is from genome assembly GCA_032362365.1 of Zygogramma bicolorata. Classification (NCBI taxonomy): domain Eukaryota; kingdom Metazoa; phylum Arthropoda; class Insecta; order Coleoptera; family Chrysomelidae; genus Zygogramma; species Zygogramma bicolorata. Next base: position 16,962 of record JAVJAQ010001246.1, read on the forward strand.
AGAGCTGGGATCTAAGCACTTCATGAATTCCGATGGGAAGAATAACGTTTCGAATAAAAGAAAACACATTGTTTTGCCGACTTCATCTTCTTCTGAGTGAACAACTGGTCACTTTCCACCCCAGAAGTAGATTTGAAATGAGCACATTTTTTTCGGTCCGGTTATCGAGTGGATCGAGACTGTTGAGATGAATGTGGTGAAAAACATTAATTTACCTAAATGAGGTTAGTAAGATTATTAATCACGCAAGTATTTATAGTTTATATATTTTCCGAAACAGATCAATTACTATTATTTCTGAACCCACGAGAGAAATACAGTCAATAAAAAGGAATCTGCTCCCA
>JAVJAQ010001246.1:25705-89382 GCA_032362365.1 Zygogramma bicolorata
GATGAGAAAAAAAAAAACAATAAATTATAGGCCCTGAAGAAGCTTCACAATAGAAGCGAAAGCTTGGCGAAGTAAAACAGGACTTTTCATTTGGACTGACTGAGAGACCCCGCTATCCATTTCACTGTATATATATATATATATACATATATATTGCATAGAGAATTGAAGAAAAAGCAACCTACAACTGCCAATTCGATGAAATCGTCGTCTGATAAATATTCAAGGCCACTATTTCAGCATCCCATATAATTCGTCCCATTGAAAAATCGTTTCTCTACTATCTCCAAGTTTCAGTATACTTGCTTGCGAGGCGGATACAAAAGTAATCATTTCACCCTCTTCCCACCCTACCGAAGTCAATATTGTCGAAGAACCATCAGCGTGAAAAGAAAAGCCCCTAATCCAAATAAAAAACAAACCCGATTCCATCAAAACTATTACCTTTTCACCAGGCAAACGACAAGAGAATAACCTCGACGAAACCGAACCTTCCTGACTTCATTTCAGACTGTGACGTTGCTGACAATCACAAAAGGCGTCTGTGCCATTCTCACGGTGAAAAACTCCCCGGTACAGCTTTTCTCGGAAAATGTTAGCGCGTATTCTACGACGCAATGTCCTTTTTCAGAATTCTTGTCTCGTAGCTGAAAAAGCGCACAAACGACAATCGGCAACATTTTAAGTTTCCTCTGTGATTTTCGATAAAAAAAGGGACGTAAAATGTTGGGGTTGAAAACCAAAGAAGGGGAGGAGTAATTGGTTTGAAATCAGAGGTGCACATGCATCTAACGGGTATTTCAATAGTGAATATTTACTCGATATATATGAAATTTATATAGAATCAGAAAGGTCACATTTTGAAAATTGTTACTTATATGATATATCTTTATTTTTCCTTATTTGCAAAAAGTGTTCACTTTCAATTTTTATGTCTTTGAATCGCATGTTCGGAATGAATGTAATAAAATTGTTTCTTGAAAAATTACAAAGTGGGGTAACTAGATGAGCGAGAAGTAGTACGTAATGTTCGGCTGATGATCATCAATTTCTATACCTAGAAGGTGCCTCAAACGCTACTTTGATTTTCGACTTCATGTTAACTTTATGCAATTTTTTCTAATAGAACCCTATGTATATCAGTTCATCTAATCATTCCATATGAACTTACCTGTGCGATGATACCAGCGTGTTGTATGTTATTCCTAACCGTTCTTTAAATGTCTTTGCTCTCGCGCGGCTCAAATTGATATTTATCTCCTCCCGTTCAAATCTGAACAATTACACCTCCGCAGTCTACCTGAAATCGTCTATTTCATATCTTATTTCTGCTTCAATATATTTCGTGTCTGGAAACATGATTGATATTCACATTCAACAACTCAATAATATTCCCCGAATACTCGGAAGGACATATGATAAGGTAGACCATTCTGAAATATTGGAAGGAAATATCTTCAGGAAAATTCAGAGTTCGAACCAGCAATACTTTAACGTTCATCAAATATGCATAGCGCTATATATTCCCAAAATTTCGGCTTTTTGAAAACTATGATATCAAGTACCAGTGCAGTTCATTTGCTATAGATATAAAATTGTATTCAAGTAGTTGATTTTTCGTGAAAAAAAATTAGAATAAGTAGCATTCGAAGCAACCTGTACACAAATAAATGAAGTTCACAACACGAGGTTCATCTGAGGGTTTATCTTGGTCTCTTTCTCAGAAAACTAAAATGTTATGAAGAAACAGATTATTGTTATTTCAAAAATCCTTGCATCACTTCCAAATTTTCTGCAGAAAAACACAAACTGGCAACTGCGCATTAAAATAATTCAAGTTGAATAAAAAACAGAAAGGCAGTTTCAATAAAAGTAAAATGAAATGAAAAATAAATATTTTTCGCTCTGTAGCAAAGATGCTAAACCCTGTTCATCTAAAACTATTGCTGAAATCTGGCATTCCTAGCGATATATGCATCACGGATAAAACATTTCTTTCATTGAAATAATTGGACTATAAGTACATCCAAAAATGGGAAAAAAATATCACCAGTGAATATCAACTCTAAAATTGATAGTAATCACACGTCGAAAAGTAAGGCCTCTTCAATCAGTGGCTTGAACAAGTTTCTTTTTTACACAACTAAAATAACTATCTATTTAATTTCGTCTCTCCTCAGAAAAAGTACAATTTTGTAATTGATTATTGGGAAAGTATGTAATTGTTGGTGGAAGAAGCGTGGTAAGCTGGAAGTTTTCAATATTTGGCGGAGGAATATGTGCGCAATATCATAAAGTTCGCTCCGTCGCGTCGGAGAAGCATAGATTTTGGTGGTAGTGACTATCATATGAATTTATCTTAATGTTTTTTCCAATGTAGAGTGCTGTTGATATGTTTATTCTTGCAGTATGCGAATTATTACCAAGAAACATACGATTATCTTATCAGGCCTTGATCAATTTTCCTCTTATCCAAATCGATAGATTTTTTTTATTTCATTACCATCTTTCTTATTCCAATTCGCTCAAATTAAATGATAAGTTGACAATTTTACAAAACCTGAAAAAGTTCAGAATTGAAAAAAGTTTCCAGTCATCACAAGCTAGCTGCAGGTATTTTTTCTGTCTAACACTAGAATATTTGCCTCATTGTATTATAAATATGAAAGATATCTTCGTATGATCATCCTGAATTTGAAAGATACCCAAATGATCACCAACAGGGAATTAAAATTTGTATAGCTGATGCAAATGGATATTCCTTTCGTTCCTTTCCTCGACTATTCAACGATTTCTCTGGCACATAGTTGGTTTCGATCGAGAGTACAAGAAATGAAACAGGAAGTTTCGACCTTTCAATTATACACGATTTCTGAAAGGCTATATGGAAAATGAAAACGTCTGCATTTGGTCAGGAAATCAGCTCGGTTTCTGTGTTGGCATGTGCAGATAGTCGGTATTTACACATTCAAGTGTTTATGACATTAATTCGAAGTAAGAGCAGATTGAAATAACCGTAGACGAGACCACTCGTTTTCTCATTAAGAGTTTCGCTCAAAACGTTTATTTCTGTATATTTTTCCTCTGAAACATAATGGCACGAACCAATGATGAGCAGATATCGAATTTGAAAACACAAGGAAGCGAGGTCACATATGAAAGTAATTGACACTGAATTACTTTCACGATATGGGAGATAGTTTTTTCAGGGATTAATCCGTGTGAGACAAGTTTTGGCCTTCAACGATTCGACTCCCAAGCCAACTGAAAGACAGACCTCTGTCAACAGTATTACTCGTGAGATTCTTCCATCCAAACTACAACACTGGTTTTGTCTTTTCGAATTACTGGTAAATCATGCTATTTTGGGAAACTAGTTGTTAAGTTATCCAAGAGATTTGTGGTTTTTGAGGGTGGAATTGAGTACCCATATTTTTTCTGTCCGTTTGTTAGTGAAAAAATTTGTAATTGTGAATAGAATTTTTTTCGGTCTGGTAATCTAGTGGATCGAGACTGTTGATATGAATGTGGTGAGTGATACTAATTTACCTAAATACGGTTAGTGAGTTTATCAATCAGGACGCAAGTATTTATGCTTATATTTTCCGAAACAGATCAATTACTATTATTTCTGAACTCACGAAAGAAAAACAGCCAATGAAAGGGAATCTGCTCCCATTTATTAACCTGGCTCATCAGTGATCCAAGTGATCGGAAATGTGTTAATTTGAATGGATTTCCGTTTCAGTAAAGGATTATCCTGAGTAAGAGGTATATACCTTCCCTTCCAAAAAAAGAACATTTAGCAGTTCGAATATCTCGAGGTAAATTAAAACAGAAAACATCAACAACATTCCAACACAGGCCCAATCAGGTTCATCTAATTGAATTTTGGATTTGATCTCGGGTCTCTGTAGTTCAAACAAACTGATGGTTTATATACACTGTAATTTTCATACGAAAGGCTGAAGCTAATTTACTTATCAAACTACGTTTACGAGAACTTCCGAACATGAAGCTAATTATAAAGGAGACAAGAAACATGATGCAGTTTTAACAGGGAATATCGAAATTTGGAGAGGAGACGACACTGCGAGTTTCCATATAATTGATAATTTTCAAATATCCATATACTTAATTCATATTTTCTGATTATTGCTATTTCTTTATTAATTAGTTATCGACGACCCTCTTCCCCGACATGAAACTTCTGTTTTATTTTATCGGTTTCTAAAACAATTTCAGATTCCAGTGTACATTCACGAAAATCCTCTGCAAATAAGAGAGGCCAAGGTGATGAAAACAGCATTATCCGTTCACTATCACTATAATAATGGTAAAATGTAATATGTACAGTAACTACCAGATCACTTCGTGATAATCGTTCACTATCTACATCTTTTTTTGCGATTTCTCGATCAAGCGAAGTTTTTTTCCTTTCGCCTTCACACTTCTTATTTTAATCTTCCTTGTGAGTTTCTTGAAAATTAATCGATCGAATATTACAATGTGCATGCTCAAAACAGTCAAAATACTCATCTTGCCCACAAAACTCCAAACCGTAACTACAAAACTCAAACTACTATTAACAATAGAATACGTCTGCACGTGGCGAAATACGTAGCACATCTGGAAGGATAAGTAAAAAAAACTGAGTCTCCTACGACCAATAATTATAATAGTAATAAGAGTAATAACGGGCAGATGTTTTTCTACCCCCGAACGGTTACCTGGACCTAAATGTACTACACTGGGATTAGGAATTATTGTAAAAACTAAAAATAAAACCAGACTTTTGTGATTGGGATCAGGGTCGATAACTAATCACTAATGATAAAGCGATATTAAAAAAAAATTATATGAATAACAAAATGGTTATAAGAAAAATGGTAATGAATTATTCATTTTTATATTGATCCTAAGGAGTATTTGAAAATACGGTCAACTTCGGAACGCGGTAAAAGTCTCCTAAATGAACGAAATTAAAAAAAAATAGTGAAAATTATTAGTTGAAACCCCCTCTATGAAAATGTTCTAATGTCATTTTATTGTGAAATCTCTAGTGAAAAAACTATTTTTGTTCATAACTTTGTTATTGTTATAATCATTTTACTATAAGTATTTATATATGTAAATGTGTGTGTAAACGCGAAAACCATTTGCAGCGCTTTTTCCAAGATGGGGCCGCAAGACAGGACTGGCGACCCCACAAACTTGGGTATAAACTGATCCTCTTCTCCCCCACACATCAAGAAACTAAAATGGCTGAGAAACGTACGGTGAAGCCTTAAAAATGTAACATTTCAATGGCCTAAAACGTAATTCAGCTTATGGTAATTCAGGAAGTGTTGAAACCCTCTATAATCTATAACGTGTACACAAACTAGCTCATACCGAAACGATATCACTCACTATCTCAGAATCGAAAAGTCAGAAAAGGTGCTGAGATCCTCTCTAAAGACCCCTAACCTCATAGATAATCACGATCTCATATCAGTTTTTAGAAATGATTAAAGCGTTACCAGTCTATCATCACTTTATGAGCCACAACATCCAAGTCATATTTAACGCCGGTTTCTCCCGCTCAGGTGAGGTCAATTTTCATTGTCGGGAATCGCGCTAACATTTCAAATAGTAAATTCTCTATCATTGCTCATTTTTAGCAACTCCCGAGGAATATAACTGGGATTTATGATATATGATTGGAACGTCATAAGCATTCATTAAAATCAAGTTTCTACTTTATATCTATTCGTAGGCAAATGGCATTGACGAAGAATCGATATTTAAATTGGTTGGGAGCTTGATGTAGTGTCCATTTGGGATGCATACTTGGAATAGAAAATTCGTCGGATATAAACTTGCAAATATTCATCTCATAATCATTGTAAATGATTTTTTCGAAAGTTTGTCAATAAAATACTGTGCGAACCTTCTAAATATAATAATTTCTTCATTTTATTCGAGGATTAATTTCAGCAGACATCCAGAGGAGTGTCGCAGTTAGGTATGTCGGATTTTATTGCATTGGTTTCCTAGGCGAATTCAATTTTTGCATTTATAAATATTTTCATTTTCGTCTAATACATAATGTGAGTATTATATTTATGGTTTCTGCAGTATAAAGCCATATATTATTTCCTTAGGGTTTAATAGCAAGGGATTGATAGTCTCTGCCTTTATTCCCTCTTGTAGTCCTATCACAAAATTTCTTGAATTGAATATCACCATGGAAACGATATAACCAAACTCCAAAGTGTCAGTGTCAAACGAGTAGGTAGTGTTTGTGTATTTGTATTGAGATGAATCGAAAAATCATTCATTTATGATAAATAAATTAGTCGTGAATGAAGTACAGTATACTACTCGCAATATAATTATTATTGACTCGGAATATTACTTCCTCGCCGCTGACGCGACTCGGTTCGTGAAAATTCATCGAGAATAATAGCTATATATCATTATTGACTCGTGGTATAATCTACTATTATGGGAACTGTTTCGTCTATTCACGGAGAAGTAATGGCTGTCCCAAATATCTACTGTACATTTATAACTGAGACATCTCCCTACGTACTTGTTCACGTACAACTAACTCCCTTACGATAGAGAAGGCGTAGTAGTCCATCTCTTCGGAGATGTAACGGTAATTGCTTCTACATCTTCGTGATACTTCTCGAGTTTTTATAATCGAATATGGAAGAGAGCGGTTTCTTTGATATCACTCCGACATCGTGGATGATGAGGAATTGTTCTAGTTCATACAATAAGAACATATAACAAGAAAAAGATGGTGAACAAGAGCAATGTAATTAAGGTTCAATCCTACGTGGAGATATAAACTCTCGAGGTGAATATGGCTATTCATAGGTACCATGCAGTAATGCAGATTCCTGAAACTAGGTGAATAACGACGTTGATCTGAAATTGGTGCTATAAAAATATCCTACGGAAGTGGTACGAGGAAAAGATTTACCGAAATTTACTATATCGTGTAAAAACGATATCGAAATTAAACACTTGGTAATATTAATTGAATAGATTATTCACTAAAATATGAAGAGCACGAGGGAAAAATGATGAAAGTTCATTCTTCTTGAAATTTATTTGTACACAATATTATTCCTCTCAAAAAACTGCACCTATTGGTACCTAAATAAATGGGAATATCGATAACAGTCACATAGAAATGGTGAATTTGAAAATACAAATACTCGGGAAAAACGATGAAAGGTAATTATATTGCATTTTGAGGAATATCTTCAGATATGCCAGTCTGATAGCTAAAGCAGGTGTTCACATGAATTATATCAGCAGGGATTGTTTTTCTCACTCGCTTAAAATACTCAACTATCAATGCCGAATTTCAATTAAAAACGCTTTCCCAGATACTTAGGGACATTTATGGTTTTTCCCGTGTGCTCTTCATATGCATTATAATCGCGAAATCATAACTATATATCATGTGAATTATTGACAGAAAAACAGCTGAAAAATATTTTGACAAAATATGAATCAAGATTATTTGACCAGTAAAAAAATCATAGTCTTTTTGTGAAGCTCAATTCAAATTCATCAATCCTCAGATTTAATATTCCAGACTGTATATTCGTTGCATTCGATGATTTGTCATATAATTAGAAAAACAATTATGTCAGTATCTAGCAAGTCGCAGAGGACTAAAAGCAACATCTACTATATTATCATGACTAGGTACGAACATATTCATTTTCAGTTATGTTGGACATTGACGGAAGCAGGAAGGACTTTATTCACATGGGAGTATTAACTGTGGTATGCATTTTCATTGGTGAGGTGGTTTGCCTCATACAGAACAGATAATAATTTATTTGCAATTAGCACCATAAAGACTGGACAGAAACAGAACATTAATCTACCAATACAAAGTTGAGCATTAACAAAGCCTTCAAATATGTTCGAGGGAAAGAAGTTATTCAACTACCTACCGAGCCATCTCTAAATTATGTCAAACCGTAATGAAATCAGAAACTCTGTTTGTGATCTGCCACTGAAAAAAGTTATGCCAGTCTGCAGGAATATCTTGATGACAGATTGTGAATGACCATGACCCGACATTTTAATACTATGTACCCGCTGTTTTATCAAAATGCTCACTGGGTATAGCACCATTATCTCATCTTTGAAACTACAGAAAAACAGAACAATGATTTTCCGCATCCTCATTTTGAAGAAATCCGTTACCGTTGAAGATGTGGTAAAATGTGATTTTGTGGTCAACGGCAATATTTTATTAGGAAATATCAGAAAAGAAGTCATCTTTATACCTCAAAAGAATCGCGTGAACTAGTATATTGACCTAAACGAAAAATGAATACATCAATTCAAAATTTGACGAGGCAATGGCAAGCCTGTACGTTTCAATAAAAGTACTAGAATCGGAAAGTAAATTACAGGAAAGCTTCGCCACAAGAATATCATCTCCAGTCTCTTCTAGAGAGTTGAAATATGACCAGGCATGGTTGATCCTGTGATTTTTCGAATTCCTTCATTCTACCTTCTGAACATATTTCTTGGCATCCTCAATCTCTCTCTCTCTCCTTCAGGTTCTCCACATAGTCTGGCAGCGACACATCTTCAGTTTCAGCATCTCTCTACCATTCCGTCTGACTGGGGATGAAGAGCTGTTGTCCTGGTTTCCTTTATTCTTAGTAGGCTCATCAACTCCTTCCAAATTTCCAATTCGAAATTACGGCCTTGATCAGAGTGGATTCCTAAGGGCATCCCGTGCCTGAAGATTACATTCTGTCGAGGGGGAAACAACTAGCTTAAATCTGTACAAGATTTAAAATCTTTCAGAGACCTAAAGACTTGAACGCATGACTCAAAGACTTGAAGGCATGACTTAAAGACTTAAACGCATGACTTAAAGACTTAAAACGATGACTTAAATGACTTAAAAATTTTAGGTGTACAAGATTGAAAGAAGATGTTTCCCCCTCGCATTCTGCAGAAGAGCCTCGGCAACTGTTTTCGCTTCTTAGTTGGGTAGTGCTTCAACTTCTGGCCATTTCGAGAAGTAGTCCATAACGACCACCAGGTACTTATTTCCACAAATTCTCTAGGGAAATGGTCCCACCATGTCCACTGCGATCCTTTCGAATGGACACCCTGGCAGGTACTGCTTCAATTTTTTGAGCCTTGTTTTGGGACCCTTTTTAGAGAAACACTCTACTACTCCAGCAAGTTCTCTGTTTACCCCAAAGTGGCCTCCGGAGCGGCTATCATGGAGTTCCTCAAGCACGTCTGGTACGCTTGCTCTAGTTTTCCTTCAGGGCTTTCTCATTTGCGAGTGATTAAGTCAACTCGGAGACTCAGCGAGTCCCATTGAAGCCAGTAGCCTTCAACTGGTTGACCATGTTTTGCGATTTCCTACCAATACGGTCTCGTTCCTTTGTGGATCCACTCCCGGATTATCATCAGGTCTAGGTCTTGTTTCTGTGCATTCCTCATCGTTTCCTTCGCCAGGCCATTTTTGTCGTTGTTGGTAGCAGTCGTGACTTCTTGCAACCTTCTTGTCAGCGAAACCATCTTGGCACCTTTTGTAAATTTGGACAAACTTTCTTCGTCGAGCGTGGGACATCCATCACTTGTCCCTTCGCTTGAAGCCCCTCTCCAGGCAAGTTCTTCTTGAGAGACTATCTGCGTTTCCAGGACTACTTCCTTTGCAATGGTGCATCTCCAAGTCGTTTGTTGACTGAGGAAAATTTTCTGGACCTCTAGGTTCTTGTTCGGGTGCGGTACGTCGCCAATTCCTTCTTTCCTCGGACCTTGATAGAGCCCAGCAGTCAAGTTTCAGATGCCCCTTTCTGCCAAAGTTATGGAATTTTGGCCGCCCTTTTCCTTCTCGGTGTTCTTTAGGTATTTTCATTGGAAAGCGTTACTTCAAAGCTTTCAGCCTTCAGATCACTGTCGCTAGATCTTCACTCAGACTCTCTTCGTCTTGTTCAGGTGGTGTACTTTGCAAATTCCTTCTTTCCTAGTGCCTTCATCGAGCCCAGCAGTCGCGTTTCAGATGTCTCTCTTTGTCACAGTTGTAACATTTCGGCCGCCCCTTTTGGTCATTGGCAGGTAGATCCATTAGCAGGGTGTTCTCCATTGGCCCACCTCGTATTTACCAAATGTTTTGGCCACTTCAGTCACTCATCCCACTTCTGACACGAGTCGAATATTATTACGTTTTTACTCTGGGTTCCAAAATAAGTGACAATTGGTACGGCAGAATCCAACAACTTTTTATATATATATATATATATATATATATATATATATATATATATATATATACGTCCATGGTTCTGGAATTTTCCGTATTCGAACAAGCATCGACATTTCTCGAACATTCTCGATGAAACGCGATAACAGACGATGGGCGTGGTCTTCTTCGAAACACATAGGCATACAGAAAATCATGGGCGTACAGAAAGGGATTCATATTCGTAACAATACCATGCATGAATGGTATAAAGTATGCATTTCGTTACTCAAAAAGCCACCAAACGATACCAATCGTGAATTGGTGTGATGCAATTAGAGTGAAGAATTCCTTTCTTAATTTGTACAGGTTTCTCCTACAATTTCATCCATTAATGCGGATAACCCATCAAGCAGTTGAAGACTCCCAAGAAAGAGAGAAATGCATTGATCTAATCTGAAAAAATATCAGTTGTTCTCAGGCAGCTGTTGTTGGCAGATTGATCGTGAGAAATTAGGTCGATTCAAATTTGTTCCAAGATAGAATTTTGTCAATGGTTCGTTCACTTTATTTAGGAAACTTATTGTATTAAACTGTCCAACGGTTCATTCCAAAATGTGTGCAGCGTTTAATAGTTTTCATTCAAGATTTCCTTTGAAGCTCATATATTCAATTATATTCCCAACTACACTTGAGTAGATTCTATTGTTCCAGATAGCATATCATATCGGTTGTATCACGATTCCAGATTGGTCCAAAAAAAATATAAGTGAAAAACTGATGTTGAACGAATATGGATTTATATTCAAAAAACGATACTTCAATATAAATATTGGTTCAAAGCCTTTCCTACCTACAAGTTAAACTTCGAGCTGCATCTACCTATAAACCTGGAAGAGTTTGATGGGAGGATCGCATTCCAATGAACCGTATAGGCAGACTAGAGACGAGTGTCCAGCATTAGCAAATAATCAGAAAACAGAGTGGGTCTTTGCAGTTGGATATTTGGGTAAACTGAAGAATATAAGCAATTGGTGGTCTAGGTAGTGTAGTGGTTAGCATATCTGCCTATCAAGCGGAAGGCCGGGGTTCGAATCCTCGCCGGGCCACCGTGCTGGGTAATCGCACGTTAAAAGGTAAGGCCTCGTTGATCCATTGCTCGCACAAGTTTCGACTTCTGAGGGTTGACGTTCGTCAGCTGGTTAACGAAAACGAACAATTTTAGAACAATTTTAGAACAATTAACATATCTGTTCATGTTTCCCAGATGAATATGAGTCGATACATCCTTCCCGTCTCTGGAACAGTACGTGATGAACCATTGGTGGAACCTATAACATAAACAGGTGAACCACATTGTGCATTTCTTCACACCATCTTACATATCTCTTCAGGCCACATCTGGTTCATCAAATGATAATCCTCTTTTCTCTTACAAATATTTCCGTATACGTTGAATAGATAATACCTTACAGACGTCGATATTATTTGTTTTGTCGAATAATATTATTATAGCAGTAGGAAATCCATTCCTTCCACATCTCTGTAATATTTCCCCAGTAAAATACACATAGAGGGGTGAATACATTATGGTCTTATTGAATTATTATCAAGGAATTTCTTATGCGGCTATAATTCCTCTTTTATGCTGCTCTTTGTTTCTTCGCCCGCAATAAAGAATGGCAGTAAATTTGATGACGGTCATAAATTGATGGCATCAAAGGATTTTATCGAAAAAGCATTGATCCGTGCGGCAATTACCACTCTCGCCTGTTGATGCGTACCGCGTACCCGGAAAATTGACGAGTCACGTTCCCCACTTCAATGAGAAGAGTTTCCGAGGTGAAAATAAAATTCTGTTCTTATGCTTCATCTAATGTCTTCTCGGAAAATCACTCTCGAGAAATTTGATTTTCAATGTGAGCATTCATGCAGGTATAGTGAAAGAAAATAATTTGCACAATTGAAGTTAGCGGCAGGCTCAAAGGTAAGAATAATGAATCGTAGAAATGAATCGGCTGGAATCTAGTCAATTTCTTGGACTGTCGAATTGGCCTTCCGTATTGCACCAGAGTTTAATTCAGTTATTCCCTAAGAGGCAGATGTTCCAAAAGGTATTGTATTCGTAATTACTACCGAATGCCACTGATTAGATCTATGACGTGTTGTTGCATCATATTTGTGCATGCACAGCCTTCTTTGCAAGTAGACTAAGGACAATTCTTGTTCGCGACGGGTCGATTTTTACAGCTTAGCTGTATTATGTGCTCGTTGTTAGATTGAAAGCATAGTGAAGCTGTAAGCAAAGCACAGAGTAATGCGCCAAAAACAAACACTTTCTATCAAATTGACCTACGTATAGTAGCGAGGAAAGCGGCGATGAGGCAGGTCAGCTTTAAATCCAAGTGTTTTGTTTTCAGCGCGCTGCTCGCCGCTAGAGTATGTTTTCACTTGGGGCACGAGGCAAAGCGGAAACCAAGGCGCCGAAAACAAACATGTGCTGTTAAATTGACGATGCCCCATGGTCGCTTTCCTCACTACGATGCGTAGGTCAATTTAAAGGCAGGTATTTGTTTTCGGCGCATTGCTCTTTGTTTTGCTCGCCGCTCCACTGTTTTCAGCCTTAGAGATCTTCGATACTTGTGCCAGGAGTTTGAGTCGTCGGTCACCATTTGCACCAGTGTTCATCGTATGGGAAGCGATGAATTGGGATTCGTCCATGAAAATCGGTGATAGAAAGGTCTGCTGCTTCTGATTGGGTAAGAAGGGGTATTTTCAAGTTTTTCATAGAAGAACAATTCATCTTTGGTGTCACTCTTCGATAAGAGAGTTGAAAATTTCACTTATATAAAAATGAGAAAAGAGTATCAGCAGTTTCATCAATTAACATTGTTCCATTGAATTATTTTTCAAAACCCTACCTCAATATATACAATAAATGTACAAAATATGGTTTTCCATTAATCGATTGTCTTTCTACAACAGGCGAAGATCAACAGAGATCAACAAAGTTATTCTATCCATGAGGTATGTGTTGGACTCTCAGCCCATTCTCAGAATGAATGAAAATCATTATTAATCGATAATTTGTTGATATGGCATTGCTAGAACATTAGATTAGTTCAGGCAACAAGCCCTTTCTACATGAGAAAAGTAAAATTCATCTCATATTAATTCAATAATCTTGTTTGCGTAAGATATTAATGCCCAATACGTGTGGCAGAAACCCTTTCGAATGAAGTACCAATAGAAAACTCAGTAATTTTTCCCACTTGGATTTAAATAAAATCCATTAAAATTATGATGTCGGCTTTTCGAAGATTCCTGAACATATCATGAAACTGCCAATAATATCCGTTCTCAAAAGTAAACCCTAGATGTATAAAGAATTGCAGTTTTTTTGAACCCATCATTGGAAACAAAACTAATTATCGCCCTCTTGATATAGTGACTGGCAGCAAATAATTTCCATAAGAACATACTGGAAGCGATTCCTTTTGAGGTGAACTTTGTCCGACCTTAATATCTCCATTAATTCAGTTATGAGAAGGAAAGAAAGAAACATGTGTGACGAAGTTGAATGCTAGCTGGAAACTAATAGCACTTTCTGTGACAGTTAAGAGGAATTGAAAAGGTTTGAGTTATTAAAATGAAATTTCCAATAACTTAGGGACGACTAGTTTGATTTCCTCAATTACACCAGTGATGGATAGAGATTCAAAGACACTCCCAAAGATTCGAAAAATAAAAGTAATACTGCTCGCTCAGCGGATATTAACGTACTAAAAGAATGTTTCCATCGAAAGTAGTGAAAATAATCTTGTTTCCCGAACACTGTCCCATTGGAGTGGATAATGAGCTTGGCGATACTGTTTTTTCATTATTATTACAATATTCATATGGATTGGCATGTTTCCATAATGATATTTTCAGGCAATGAATGGGATTTGCGTACTCTCTTCTGATATAAACCTTCGGGATAATGTCATTCCTTTGTTCCGAAACAACAATTCCCGCATTCAGTCCAAACTTCCTGCTGGACAGATCCACAGAGAGCCGATTCAATAAAAAACGTAATTATAGAACCCACATAATATAATGCCAGAGGGAAGATCAGCAAGGGGAAAATGAAAGAACATTTCGGACGAGTTAATTGTTTGAGCTAGTCAGGATGATCCTCTGAAATCACAGATAAATCGATGTTTTCACTGGGATAAGTGGGAAAGAATTATATGTTGCATGCCGGCGGTGTCGAGTTTTTCCATTCCTAATGTGAGAGATCACAATTCCTGATCATTCTTCAAAGTTATAATCAATATTTCGTGAAAACTAACTTGTGGGGATCGGCTTCAATGAATTGAATGTTGAGCTAAAAAAAAAATAGGAAAGTTTTGAATTTAACAAGAAACCCAGAGCTTTTGAATTTATTGGCAGGTTACAGGATTTATACCTATTTTGGAACGATGGAAACTTTATCAGAAGATCAACAACAATAATGATACGTGAAAACTTTCTATAGAAATCGCTTATACCAAACTGATATCACACGAATTCGATGAGCGTTTCGCTAACAAATTCAGAATCATCAGAAGAAAAATTGGTTCCCAATTCGTCAAGTGGGAGTGATATCGATATGGTGTTAGGAAATATTTCAATCCAAGATTCATAGCATTGAAAAAAAATTACGCAAATATAATTTTTCAACAGAGCCGCAATTAGGACAAAATATTATTACGAAGTAGTTTATCAGTTTATGGACGTTTGACCAATTATTACCATTGCAGATTCCAGCGCCACAAGGTGACCACGCTCTGATCATCGTTTCAGTGCGCTGAATCTTGGATTGGAATATACTCACTATATAGTGTTATAATCGATACCGCAGAACACATATATAAATTTAGAAATATAACAGCAGCTTTTCCGTGTGAAATTTGAAAGCTGGGTTCAACAACCACCGATCCTACGATGGTGTGGAAGAATAACCAAGAATAACCCAGTGATTTTCTATACTTGGATTAAAACCAACAAACTATGAAAATCTCTTCGGAATCAAATTCTCAAGCCATATTTTGTGTTCGAAATACGGTTAGTTCTCTTCGGAATTCACGTGCCACTATTAAAAAAACTAACATAATGCTCTCATTTCCCTCAAAATTCCAGGTTAGTTACAGAAAATAATGCATTCTTCTGACCTCTCTCATATAATGTAAGTCGTCTTAGGGTACGTGACACCATGTATTCCGAAGAAAACTGTTTCTCGCATAGGAGATGTGTTGTAATTGATGGCGAGATAAATTTTTATGGTTAGTTTGTATCTAACGATTGAAGTATAAAATATCCGTCACCCGCTCGTTGATAATACATTATTTTGCATTTGTAGTTTCTACAGTTGTATCTTATCCAACTAATTTTGTTGAATGGTTGGGGTCAAGAATGTGGCGCTATACTTTTTGGTTTTTACAAAATATGCAGTTGCCTATCTGAACTTGTTTCTGTAATCTGTCATAGATGCCTAGGTATGGACCGAAAAGCAAGATTTGAATGAAAATTCTCATGATCTCGTTCATAAACGAAAATGGTTACTTGTATCGATATGGAAGTGTTTTATCATCGACAATCGATTTAGATTACCTACCATAAGAAATATTCTGGTTGATGGATTAACTCGAACATTTATATGGCATGTCTCCTCAGGTGTGTGCCTCATCGAGTTTCATATTCTGTAGACTAGATCTTACAGTGTGGTTGTCGTCACCCCACAGGGTTTAATTCTAGCACTCACATTATTTTTTATCCGTATCAAACACGTTTTTTTTAAAATAAGGTTCTGATATGTTGGTGGACTTCAATGCTAGCAATACACAAGAATGTCTGTTCTCGAAAATGCCGGTTTGCCATTATTCCCTATTTTGGGGGGCATTTATATAATCCCTAAGGTGTACAATACTGTGAGTAGTCTTTATTTTGATCTATCTCGTAGGGTTTAGCCAGCGATTGCAATGTAAGCGCAAAAAATGTGTTTTTGGTTGAATTCAGTTTCGTTGAATGAAGCTCTCAACTTATCTTATTTCAAATTTGTAATGCAAGTTTAAGCTTGACTTTATGAATATCAAATATTCAATTTTTATTCGAATAGAAAATTTTCTCATGATTGAAATTTGTCATAGATATCACAGTTTCCCTAGGCTTTTTTCATTACGCTGATTGAAAGCTTCATATTCATATAAAATATCAACTCAAATATTTCTTTTAAATCAAAACTCAGTCTACTGAGCAAATGCATTTTTATATTTTCCAATGTTCATTTATAAGGTGGCATATTTAACATTACTGCTTCTTAAGGGTAACTGAATGTGACTTTGAAAAGCCAGAGTGTTTGATGGGATACTCATTATGCTAATGTCGTGTTAGCTCACAGGAGTTTCTCCTGAAAATATAATACTATTCTATGGTTATCTTTGAATCCAGATTCGGAAAAATATCAGGTGTGTTTCCAGAAATAGCTATACACAGACTCACAGTCTCAAGTCATTCTGTCATTAATTTGTCTGAAATAAATTTATATATGCACCAGTATACGATAAAACAATATAAATCAGTATAGAGCTCAAACCTGAGGAAAGAAGCAAATGAACACAACTCCACACTCATGAATTTGCCAAATTGTGTTAATCGGAACTAGAGTGCTCTACTCATCAAGAAGGAATCATATGACGAGTTTCCACTGTTCGAAGAAATCAACATTCCCATTGGAATAAAAATATATCAAGACATGATAACTCAGGCTACTTCGCGAAATATCAATGATTCTTCGTAGGAATTGCTTTCGATGAACAAAATGGAACTTTTTTCAACAGCCGAAGTAAATGACTGTTACGTAATCTCAAAAATATTTCACGATTGGTTATGAAAAGGAAGTATGTGAATATCAGAAGAAATGTAATAATTTGAACGGTGTATTTCCACTCGTCTAGCTACTTACGTATATGCTCTCAACTTACCTTGCGTTTCCGCTCCTATTCTATCCATAGAAAACATATCGTCAATAGCCTTTATAAATTTTCCGTTACACAGCCATTTTACCGCTTTGTGGCTTGAGATTTTCCGACGTCGCAGCCATGTAAGAGGATTGTAAAAGGCATGTACCTTTACACTAAAGACTCTGCAAATTGAAACTAGATTCCTGCTACATCGGCAAGATGAAATACTACCTTTCAATGCATGGAATTTTTACTACCTTCTCGTTACAGGTAAGGCGATATGTACAATTCTGTTCTAATGCGTTTTCTATAACTATTGGAAATCATGGTAATAGAAAATTTTTCAATTTTGTCAATATAAAATCTCCAAAGATGAATAGGTAGTGGAGTATATTACGGAATTATATAACTTCTAACCAAGATTCCAAATCAAGTTTTCCTCATTTCCTTCTTTATTTGAATGACAGCTTGTATAGTTGAGCTGTCAGCTCTGTATAATGACAATTGAACCCGAGGGGTAATTCGCCGAGGCAATTTGGTGTACAGATGAGAGGAAGTGCGAGGCATTGTCGAGGCAATGCGAGGCAGTGCGAAGCAATGCGAGGCAGTGCGAGGCATTGTCGAGGCAGTGCGAGGCAGTGCGAGGCATTGTCGAGGCAGTGCGAGGCATTGTCGAGGCAGTGCGGAGCAATGCGAGGCAGTGCAAAGCTCTGCAAGACAATCCAATCACAAATTTTTAAATACAAGTCACCTATATCGGCTCGTCATACTCATTTTCCACTTCCTGATTTGCATATATATATATATATATATATATATATATATATATATATATATATATATATATATATATAGTCAACTTCGTTATTATAGGAGTTATCTTTTCAAATCACAGATACCCACCTCGATTATTTACATAATGTCATAAAGTTTTTTTAATAAATTCAGTCAAGGTCGGCCGAGACACTTCTAACGTCAAGGAATTGTATATATATAACAAAAGATAATGGTGCCCGCGCAACTGGAACACGGCTTAATTTACCAAGAGTTATAATATAGTGAAGAGGTATCAAACTCAAGTTACCTGGGTTCGATACATTTTTTTCAACGAAATTTTCCCGACCCAAAAATTCACCGAAAATAGGATAGGTTATTAGGATTGGGCATCCAGATTAAATAAATATAGATCGATAGAGTGTTATTGTGATGAATTTCAAGAATCCACTAGTAAACTTCTGCGCGCGCAGCATGATTGCGCGGGCATCATGACTGCGCGCGTTCTATTATCATTGGCACAGTTTACAGCTAAATAATCAGTTCCGCCACTCGCCGCCATCTTGTACAACAAGATAGAATAAACTCGTGGGGAGTTATTCAGGTTGCGTATAAGATTTGCTAATAACTGACATTGTTGTCGAATGTATTAAAAGTATTAAGTATTCAGAAAAAAAAACACTTTTGTGGTATTTGACATTTTACCATGGAAAACTGTCAAATTTTGTAGAAGTAAACACAACTCGTTATAATTCATTTCGCCATTGTGATTCATTTGTGTAGTTCGTAGATATTTTCAATTATTTGAGTGTTGTTCCTTCATTATTTACGTTATATAATGAATACAATTATGTCTAAAGGTGTTCATTACTGTTGCGTGTGGAAAAGGAATTCTAAACGCGACAAAAACCTCACTTTTTTTTTCGTTTTCCAAAGGATGAAGAACGGTAAAATTGAAGTCATTTTACAACTCTTCTAGGTACCCACTCAAAAAAGTGTATTTTCAGGTTTGCAGAATGGAAAGGGAATTTTCAACTGGAGAAAATTATTAGTCACAGTGCTCAGTAACACCACGATCATTTCAGAGTTTGTAGTTTACATTTTGAGGAGAAGAGTAGTTTCAGATTTTTTTTTATTACTACTAGGGCCAGTTTTACACACTCTGGTGATATGTGGTTCAAGTGAACCGAGGTCAATTGTCAGGCAACAAACGATTCTATTTGCTAATGCTTAGCAACTGAACTCGGTTCACATGAATCACAGTTCATTATTGGAGTATGTAAAAGTGGTCCTAAGGTATGCAAATGAGATTTCATTGCTCCCCCAAGATATAATCCCATATCGCAAATGGCTTTCAATTAAAGCATAGTACAGAGTTCTGAGTTGACGTACTGATAAGTATTCTTGAAGTTTTCTGAATCTGTACACAATTAATCTTAGTTTTTTTACTATAAAACGTATATGATGGTTCCATTTCAGATGATGACTCATGATTATACCATCAGCTTTTCAGTATCACTACTTTTGTTCGTTTTTTGTAATTTCTTCAAACCCCAACAAAAGTAATGATATTTGATTTCATTTTTAGTTAGTAGGTATAGTCGCCGTATAGAATTCATTTTACGATGTGCATCTAGATTTGGATTTTACCTCGGATTTTACCAGATCTTTCATCAGGACTCTAAATAGTTTTCATTCAAGATTCATACATAAGAAAAATTCATCTTCCACTATGTTTTAAAGACTTGATACAAATATGTGAATTCAATATTGATTAACTTTTCACTTAGATGAATTGTGTCACCGGGAATTGCTAACATCCGACTGCAAAAGCTTCTGGATATTTATTTTCAATACGACACACAAAACTTGACCGCTATCTTTGAATAAACGAAAAAACCTCGGAAAAAACAAAGGTAACCCTATAAAGTCCTTCTTTGAATATATTATTAACTAGAAAAACAATCTACATAACATCCACCGTTTAGGGACCTATTTTTTAATTCAGCAGTATATACATTTTCATGTTGAGCATTATATAAATCACCAAAGCATGAATGCGCGGGGGCTAAGATTACAGGTTGCGCATTGGACAGACTTGTACAAAAAGATCAAAGTGCCGACGCGAACTGTCGGAACTGATTCTTTATAGCTGTAAACTGTGTCATTGGTTAGATTCAATTTCTAGACGTAAGTGGCCGAGACTGGCCGAGAGGACGGTAGTCGAGATCGAAAATATCGACTTTCATTCACAGACCGGGTATATGGTCTGTGTAGATGCCTAGAAATCCTGGTGATTCAACTGATTAGATTTTGTTTAGATTTTTGTGGCGAAAAAAACAATCGACGCCTTCGAAGGTTTCCCCTATTTTTTCGGTAGAGGGCGTTATGTTCCCATTTTTAAAATTTTATGACAAGTGTCAAGTTAATTGTCATATTGTCATGTCACTTTGAAATTTTGATGTGTACGATGTTTTTATCGTGTATAGGCTTTTTGTCGCGAGATACCAGGTATGTAACGGTACGTTCCAATTGCCTACCGACGCGTTTTCGCGACTATCGCTATGAACATTTTTGTCGCCGAGTGTACATCAACGGTACGTAAAATTCGATACCGTGGTAGCAGCTCGGTATCAACTGTCTGGTACTTTGACATTCAACGTCAAAATTCTTTTTGAATTGTTATTGATGATCTTGGAAAATTTAAAAAGAATAATGGAATCCGATCAAGTGGTAGAAATCACAGTGAACTACAGAGGAGTGGATATCAAACTCAAACTAGGGCGTGTCGTCTTATTATTCATTTGGAAGGATATCAATTCATTCAACAAGAAATCGTCAAAAAAATCCAATATAGCCACACAATCATAAATGGAAACAGCCATTTTGAAATATTCCAATGAATATCTGTAAAAATCCAGTAATCCAGATTGAAATATCTCATATTCTACCTCTGAAAACGATTCACTCCTAGTTTTTGATTAATTTTCAACGATAATGAAAACAACTTGAGCAGAGCTCCGTAACATAACCTGAATCTCAAAAAACTCGACAAGCTGTCAGAGTCAGAGTGAGATACCATTTCCATTTTCGCGACCGTCTGGCATGAAAGGAAACAGAATGAGGTAAGAGAGAGATAGTCATATACCGCTTCGGTACGTACCGTGACATACCTGGAATACCTGGTATCTCGCGACAAAAAGCCTTTTTTATTTGTTGATTTCATTGCTTTTAAATATCGAAACGTTGTTACTGGTATCTCATTGTCCACCCATTATCCTTAAGGTTGCGATCTCTTCTCCCTAGCCAATCAGCCAATCAAATGAAAGTGGAACAACCCGACTACAAATTTAGCTTCAGACAAGACTGACAAGAGCGGGTAGATCTGACGATCTAGCCCAGGTGAATAAGAAATATATTTTTTACGGGTCTCTTAGAATTTTGGGCAGTGGACCTTTCGAGATAAAACGTGCTGATATGGCAAACATACAAAAACTTTATAAAATTTCAAAATCATGAGATGATCTATTTTTTTGTTCTGCAATAGTTCTGCTGAAATAAGTTTTGAACTTCAAGTTTTCTGTTTATGTCCAACTCAAAAACTGGAATATATTACTCTGAGTTTAAGGTTAGTTTTTACTAATTTACATCATGTGAATATAATAATATCTCCCAAGCTAGTGGCTGTTTATTTATTCATTCAGTAACTTAATTTGAAACCTCTATTGAAACACTTCAGGCATGTTTTATTTGTTTTTTGTTGAATATTCAGTTGATATCGAGGTTCATATCAATAAACAACGTTTTAAGTAGGTACTTGTTCTCTTTATTTTGAAGAAGTTTTTGGAGAATTTTCTAAAAAATATTCATGTTCGAGAAAAAAGTGTATACTTATTTTTAATTGAAGCTAGAGTGGTATTCGGTAAGATAATCTCACACCGAAGCTTGTTATCAGAAAAATAATTGAAATGTGATTGTAATTTTTCCTATACCTAAATGTCAAAAAATGTTCACTTATGATACTACTAGAGCCTCAATTATATCACTGGCAATTTTCAGTTTTTGATTGAAACTTGAGTGGTATTCGGAGAAAATTTCACACCAAGACCCCAGTTGAGATTTCGCTAAATTAAATAAAAAATACGGACATTAGTTACGCAAAATAAAATAAGGTAGATGCTGGTAGTTCAAATCATTATTCATGACTAACTATCGAACTAAAGTTAGTAGAAATATACTTTCTAACAAGAAACTCGAGATAGTTCCTAATATCTGCTAAGTTAAATGTGAATGGCATGAAATTTTACTGAAAATATACCCATGTACAATTCATTAGTCCACTTTCCTAGGCTCATCCTGAGAAATATCTCGGAAAATATTAATAAATGCCAATAGAACTTCCGCAAATGAGTGATTTCGAAAGGAATATGAAGAAAGTATGAACCATTTTTGGAGGCAGTGTTGAGGCAATGCGAGGCAGTGCGAGGCAATGCGAGGCAATGCGAGGCAGTGCGAGGCAATGCGTGGCATTGTCGAGGCAGTGCGAGGCAATGCTAGGCAGTGCGAGGCATTGTCGAGGCAGTGCGAGGCATTGTGGAGGCAGTGCGAGGCAATACGAGGAAATGAGGCAATTTGGTGTACAAAATTTGGCCAGCGAATTACCCCTCGATTGAACCTTTTCATTTGGTTATGATTTTCATCGATTTTGAAAGAATACGACGAAAAAATAGAGAACATAAATGGTCTATTTGCGAACTGAATTTTAGGTTAGAATCTTGGGTTAGAATCGAGATTCCCAGAAAATTCATTCATTTTGCAAATTGCACAGTTGGTAAAACCAGATTCTGTGGCATCGGTGAGTCGGTTTCTTTGATTTTATCTTTTTGATGAATTCCTCTATGCTTTTTTCTACTACAGTATCAATGGTTTCACCAGCAAATTTGTCAACATTACCACTACTGATATAACTGATACAACATAATCAGTAACATATAATACAAAATTTATAATTTTTAATTATATAAATAATTTTTAATTATAACTGATTTCTGAGGAACTCGAAATGGAACGTTGCATCTGCTAGGCAAGTTACCATATTAACAAGAAGATATCGATTTCGCAACTAATATTCTATTCAATCCAACATATTACCCCTAATAATAAGGTAATGAAGTTCATCCTTCACAATTATTGTGGAATATATGCTGTCGAATGTTTTATACAGATCAAACATAATTGAGACGACATATTTATTCTGATCAAGTTATCAATATACAAAATCAAGGAGCTATTCCACATATTTGTTTTTTCGAGAGCCATGGTGAGAAGAGGTGATTATCCGATTGATACATTATAAGCGGTTCTTTCAAGAATTTTTGAGAAAGTGGACAATTAGTAAATCTGTCTATAATGATCTATTATAAGTGGGTTGCTTTTTCAAACAATGGCAATGCAACAGCGATTTTCATTAGATTTGGAAATTTTCCTGACTGTAGTGATGAGTTGCTCAAGGGTGCAAGGGAAGATAGAACAAATTGTTGTTCTAAAAAAAAAATTGTTCTAAAAATAAATTCACAAACTATTTTTAAAACCTTTGGAGAAATCTCTCTATACCCGAATTAGTTTTGTTCTTCAATGAGACCACTACATTTTCAACATCATTTTGGGAGAAAAGGTACAAAAACACTGACAAAATAGTTGAGGCTTTCGCGGCCGAGGTTTTCAGTATCACTACTTTTATTCGGGTTTGAAGGCCGTCGTTTTTTGGAATTTCTTCCTGACGTTTCGCTGGCTCGAGTGGCTAGCTTCTTCAGAGGTCCATTCATCTTGGAATTCACTCCGATGACTGGAGATTGTTTCTTCGCAAGTTGTATTTATGCCGATTCAGGTAGTTTGCCGTGCTAATTATTCCATTCGGATTCGGGGAATTGTCATTAATATTGATTACCTTGTTTACTTCCTGTGGGTTCGGAGAATAATCATCATTAATATCTGAAGAACTACCTGCAGTTATTATCGATTTTCTTCTTTAAGAAAATCGACAATGACAAATAAAATTATCAAATATAATAATAAATAATTATTGCCAACTTGAGTAGAAAAAAAAGGCCAGAACATTTACTGGGAGACTCTCGACATTATATTCCTGGCGTCATTTCTAGAAACGGTTTTTCGTATAAAATTCGTGATTTCTGGGGGAGTTAATCTAACGTGGCCGTAGTTTTCAATTCACTCAGCTCCGTGTTAGTGTTATCCATATTGCCATTACCATCAATTCTTGATTATTATAAACAATAATATTCATACCACGGTCTTATCAAATCGTATAAACTAACTCGATATCAGCAAATGACAGTTATGATCACAGCGGCCATGTTTTTATTGAATCGTGGATTAATGAAAATGACCCAACCGTCGCAGGGACGAAAAATGCTCATCTTCAAAGATACTCGATTTTTCATTCGGAATTAGTACATAAAATGTATTATTTGTAGAGGTAGGAATATTTTGTAGAGGTAGACAAAAATGTCAACTCACACTTTTCACTTAGAAAATAAAAAAATTGGAGTAAAAACAACTTCATTTTCAATTCAAAAATTAAACACGAATTTATTGATTTAAAGCATTTGTCCCGCAATGGAATCACTCATTTTTTTCAGCTATTATCAAAATGATTATGAAAATGAAAATTATTTTCATCAATCTTTCTAAAAAAGTTTTATACTTACTTCAAGTTATTCAGAAACATCAAATGATAGAACATGTTTCTGTCTAAATAAATCAACAACCAGTTACTTCATTAATGTATCTGATGCTGATAACGACCATGAATAATTGAATATGAGGGTAACTTATGAAGCATGAAAAATACTTCGATCTGGAAAAAATCATAAGTCCTAGTGAAAGGCATAAGGGTACCATTTGATTAGAACAGTACTTTCCATAGAAAGCATATGGTTGTTGAATTGTTGAAAGTATGAGAATGTCTAAAAATACAAACGTCATTACTGATGAAATGCTGAACTATCATAGGTTAAAAAGTTTCAATAACATCTCGATGACTATGATATTTGAATGATCGTCTTCAATTTTCGATTATTCCCTTAATTATTCAGTGTTGACATAAACAGTCCCTTTAAACTTTTGAATGAAATGAGATACCAGACTAGATCTGACAGAATTTATTTTCATGAAAAACATCATTTTCAGTACTTTTTATGGGAAAATCGGTGGTTGTTATACATCAATTGAAATGACTTTAAATTCTCTGAGACTTTTTTATTTACTTTTGAGAATTGAAATTACGGATTATGAGTTATTGAGAGTCAGAATAAGAAATATGAGACAACATGAGCAATTGTTGAAACCTAGTTTCAAGTTGAGTTTACTCGCGATGTTTCGATTGCTGGTATCCGCAATTATCTTTGTGTCAGTATACTTATCTTGAAACTTGGTTTCAGAAAGTTCATTCTGTTTCATATCTTCTCATTGGATATTTTTTGTTTTTACTATTGAATATCTTATTAATATTTTTATTGCAAAATTATCTGTTGATTCTTTGAATTTTTCTTTTTTTATTTCATTCTTTGACCAAAATCGATAAAGTGAACTTTTTTTGTTCAGATTTGAGTGCCTCATTTGACTAGTAGTTATTCGACGAACTTTTATTACCTACTCTTTATTTTCTTTTTGCTGTCCTTCAATTTTTTTCCATTTTGGGAGCTATTTTTTTATTTGGAGAAAAAGAAGCCAAATAATAAGTCCTCAAACTTCTATTTCTCCAGAATAATAATCAAATTCCCGAATATCTGTCCATTCATTTTCAAATTTTGACAGTTAGATATTCGATTATTTTTACCGCATTATTCATTATCATGGAAATCCGAACCGATGTCTTCGGATACTCATTCAAATTTTATATCTTTAATAGATGGTTGACATTTTCATTTTCTCAAGATATAAACAATTTTTTTTAATGACTGAGTAAACTATAGTGACCTATTTCAAATGAATACATATCCTGAATGACCTTCTTCGATGTTCGCCAGAAAAATAAAGGTTCATAAGGGTCGTGGCAATTTGCATTCGGTGCAGTTTTCGAACATAATTCCTGGAAATATCACGAACATTCTACTTCGAAATGGCTCAACTATTCGCTAGGTGAACGTTCAATTTACTGAAAGGTGAGTCGTAATCCCTAGTAGATACATTATCACGAGGCGACAGACAGACTCGCAGGCAACGTCGTGTCTAAATTAATGCAGATATTGTGTACCGAATTCGGGACCATGTTAGCGTTCGGAGTAAATTACAGGATTCTATGAGATGGAGACATCAGCGAAGGTGCCACTACTTCGTTATGTCTTCACGATTAATCAAAGAAGATGATGGAATATTATTATTGATATCCATACCTGCATGATTTGTTTTCATCAATGTCGCTCAAGTACGAAAACATCAGTCAACACTCTCAATGTGATACAACTGGCGAGCCGAAATAGTAGTTTACCTAACGTGTGCAGAAAGTAATACTTTTCTGCAGGCGATTGCAGAGGGCCGAACGACGCGTTAGCAATAGAACTCGCTTTGGAAATGAATCCATTCGGCTCACTGTTGTTCAGTTCAGATGCTTCATCACACCGACTAATTATAATTCAACATATTTTGCGTGATTTCAAAATCTATTTCACTTTCACGAATTATCAGATTCAACTTCTCAATTGGTCTGGTGTTTTTCACATAAATTTTACCCTATCTTCTTCCTTAATTCGTTCAAGTGGTGTGGTATGTTTCTAAAAAAACTTTTTTCAAATATTCCTGAAAAAGTCTGATTGAGTCAGGTCTGATGATCATAGGTGCCAAACAAATTGAAGGATTGTTTCTGATAATCCATCTTCCTTGAGATGTTTCATCAAGTAACCATTTCCGTACAACAACCAAAATATAAATTGGCTTCATAATATGAAATCATAAAGATTTTTCAAAAATTTGTCACCGTGTTGAGAGTGAAGGTACGAAAGAAGCATAGAACTCGAAGGGGTATTTTGACAATCAATCGTTCATTGACTATATTACGTACCAGAGAACTCAACGATATGGATGATACGTTTTTGGTTGAAAATGGGATATCTATCTGTATATGTTACGATGAAAGAACTTAGTATCTAAATATTTGATGTCTCTCATCTGAAAGGCTAGTTCCTCTTTTCTTCAAAATGTACCCTATATGATATATTGGGCTGAAGGTGTTTGAAATTCACTCAAATCGAATATGCTATTCACTTTTCCGAGAAAAAAAGCCCACTGGCCCTTCACGAAATTTCGACACATTTAGCAGGGCCGAAATGCATATATTCCTGGTGCGATCTCCGGTTCGATATTGTTTCCTCAAAAACTCTAGACACGATCAATCATATCCATGGAATTTACTGCGATTTCCAGTAGATGGTGGAAGAATCGAATTCTGTCATCCATTGACATTTGCATTCCAAATTTATTCGAATTTTGCACCACTGTTTCTTTCAACCAGCTGTTTGTCGTTTCCAGTTCAGTTCTCAACCGTAGTTTTCTCAGTTATTTGTTGTTTATCTACCATTGCTTTAGTTGTTTTCCATTTGTTTGGTAATTAATTTGAGTGTTGTTTTAAATAGTGTTTCACAATGGATATCGAACGCTGTTGTTTTATTTGTGGACGAAATAATCAATCATCTATTCATAAATATCAAGTTTTGATGGTTAGTACAAAACATTCAATACACATGTACTCAACTTCAACTGGGCAACATAAAGCGAGATTATTTTGACGCTAAAGTCAGAAGTTATATTTGTTATTTGCTGATTCCTTCTCAGAATTTCCCTGTTCAGCATATTTATTCCAAAATCCAGCTTCATTGACAATGGTTGTTAGATGCCCAGTAAAAGGATGCAATGAGGAAAATTTCAAATCAGAGAATAAAAGTTCTTTCGGAAGAGTGTTTTCAAATACGGTCTTCTTGTACAGCGCCAGGATTGCCTGAACTGCAGCACTTTTCCTTCCTAATGAATTGGAATTATTCAGGTTGACCTGGACTATTGAGGGTCCAATTTATTTCGAAATGAACACTTCAACGCTCAATAAACTCTATATTGAAGTTCTATTTTTGCCATGAACTCCAACTGCACTACCTCTCACGTGAATACCGATATTACGAAGAATCTCATCAAATTATCTAGAAACTTCCAGCACCGAATAGTAAGAATTTCTATGGAGTTCAATATTAATATCTCATAACATATATCAAGAATATGAAGCAAATGCATCTATCTGTGATATATATATATATATATATATATATATATATATATATATATATATATATATATATATATATATATATATATATATGTTGTTGTTGAGTTCGGGTTGAACCGCGTCTGGAGTTTTGTTCTCGACGTTTCGGCTCCGATTTTGGAGCCATTTTCAAGAGGTAAATGTGACTTCATGCTGAGGTCTCAATCTGCCTACTCCTCAGGTGTTGTCACAGGGGGCAAGGGTTTGTGACTTGACGCCGTGAGGCCACGGCTCCGAAACTCTCCATAATTTCCTTGATCACCTTAACGACCTCCACCCAAATATAAAGTTCACAATGGAAATCGAAAGCAATAACTCCCTTCCATTCTTAGATGTCCTCATCACAAAAACCAATGACTCCTTCACCCACACAGTCTACAGGAAACCAACACACACAAACCGATACCTTAACGCAAACTCCCACCATCATCCGGCACAAACCAATTCCGTTGTGAATTCCCTCATCCACAGATCCATCAACCTCACAGACCTCCACAACAAACCACAGGAACTAGCCCAACTCAAATCAGCCCTTCTTCAAAATGGATTCACAGACCATCAAATTGACAGATCCATCCGCCGCCATCAAACTTCTCACTCCATTCCCAGAGACCCAACAGACAACAACGTTCCCCACAAAGCTTTTCTTCCCTACATTAAAGGTGTTACTGACAAAATCAGCCGAATTCTCAAAAAACAGGACATAAAAACGATATTTACAGCCAGCAATAAAATCTCCACATTCCTCCGCTCCCCCAAGGACAAAATTGTCAACGAATCACAGGGTATATATGAAATACCATGTTCTGATTGCCATAGAACATATGTAGACCAGACCAACAGACGTGTGACAAGTAGAGTATACGAACATCAACTTGCTGTCCGAAAATCAGACCCATCTTCAGCTCTGTCCAAACATCATCAAGAAACAGGACACAACATAGACTTTGCGAACACTAAGACCATCGCCACAGCAAAAACACTACAAGCTCGTATAATTCGCGAGGCCATCGAAATCGAGAAGCGACCTTCCTGCTTAAATAAACGTGACGACGGCCAGAGACTTCCAACTGCATGGAAACCCCTAATTTCCAGATGCCCAGTCCCCACCAAGACATCCGACGGTCCTTTAGTAGCACCCGCTGCTATAAATACTACCCAACATCCCTCGATACCTCAGTTCGATCTAAGGAGTAGGCAGATTGAGACCTTAGAAAGAACTCGTGACGGGACCTGGGGAGTAAGCAGATTGAGGCCCCGGCGTCAAGTCACAAACCCTTGCCCCCTGTGACAACACCTGAGGAGTAGGCAGATTGAGACCTCAGCGTGAAGTCACATTTACCTCTTGAAAATGGCTCCAAAATCGGAGCCGAAACGTCGAGAACAAAACTCCAGACGCGGTTCAACCCGAACTCAACAACAACACACAACTGACCGCGGAAACCTATCCGAACATATATATATATATATATATATATATATATATATATATATATATATATATATATAAATATATATATAAATATATATATATATATATATATATATATATATATATCAAGATGTATATCTGTGTTTACGTCTAAAAAGAAACAGACAATAATCAAAAATATAGCGAATTCTCGGGTAAGAACTTGTGCAATTTTTCACAGAACTCGTGTATCTTTATCTTTCATTATGTAGAGTGTTGAAAAAAGAAAGTAACACAATAACTCTGTACGAGTTCTTCTAGAGAATTCGCCAATAGAAATTCCGTCAGACGTCAAAATGTCATGTGTCTAGAGTTGCCGCTTGACGCCATCTGTAAAGAAGAATGTGAGTTTCCCTGGATGTCGTTATCAAGTGAGCCGTAGGTCTTCCTTTTTGTCGATATTTAAGTACTTTGCTCCCCAGAGAAAAAACTGTGACTTGGTTGACAAACATCCTTCTTCTTATAAAAAATGGTTGTGGCAACGAACTTCTCTCAGATCATAAAGATAGCAGCTTGTATTCTTGCATTCTCTATAACAATTTTTGTGGTGGCCGTCATCAACATTTTATAACACTGTTGTTGTCTTTCACCCAATTTCATTCCAATATTTCTTATTCCCAAAATTCATTCAGAATTCATCTAGAGGCCATTCATTCTGAAAATGTCAACGTAATAAGCGTTGTTTCGTTCTATTAGTCTGGATCTGGATCGATAACTAATTGATGTCAATTATCAACCCTCCTGCGAAAACCACTAGTGAATTACATATATGACAAGACCGAAACTATCCTGTAGTTTGTAGCCAACCCTCATATATTAACGAAATGTATTGTTTACTACGAACTGAACTGCGAGTAGTGCATTTGACAGGCTTTATACTCACTAGTTGTTCTCTACATTCAGAACTCCAACGATATTCTCTTTTGAGGTTTACCTGTCGCCGAAACCTTCCCGTGGTAATTAATGGATAACCGTGAAACAACTGCTGTTCATGTTCACTTCGATTTAATTGTGGACTGCAATAAAGTTTGGTTTCTCCATTTTAGACGTAGACGCAAAAATAATAACATCCCCAGTCTAGCTCGAGTAATAGTAACATAGATTCCTAATTATGCACCGAAATATCCTCCTCTTGAATTCTGAACGGAACAAGATATCAAGCTAGAACAATGATAATTTCAAGGGAATTGAATAAATTAGGTGGACTCGGTTTACTGGTTTCGAAACAGCCGATGATACATATTAGTACCTTCAAATCCAAGATATATGGTTGTCCCAAAGTACTTTCGAGCAATGAATACTGTAAGTACCTCCTAACCATTTGGAAGTGAGCGTCGCGGTGGATGACATTGCGAATTCACGATCATCTAATTGCCCGTATAAGTGATTCAAAAAATGAATTCGGTACAAAATAAATAAAAGATTCATTATGTCCACTGAAATGTTTGAAACTGTTTGTGACAACATCGATCTAAATCAGAATGTGATGATAAAAAAATATGTTAGGGCCTTAAATTACATTTTGCGAGGGAAGTAGATGGTGTTTGACGACGAAGGAGGATTTCTATTCTGATGGCATGGCAAGGAAGTTGCCGAAGAGACGAGCTCTTTCAACTATCTGTTTTATGCGAATGTTTATTAAAAAAAATGAAGTTGAAATGCAGTTTAGCACCTCCAAACAATTTTTTTTTCTGATTTAGTTCACCATATTTAGGAAACATGAATGGAATTTTGATTTCAAATAGTATAATTGTGAATTGATGTGATACGACTGGAATGAAAGCACCTATTTTCGGTTAAAATTGCACGAGTGCATAAAAATTACCGATAATTTTGCAAGAAAGCGTGATATCTAGAAATTGCAAGAGTTTATTTCATTTGGCGAAAGTGCCCGAGTCCGAAGGACAAAGGCTCTTTTACAAAATATGAAAATAACCGAATGCAATTTGTATAAGATATCACGCTTGAATGCAAAATTATCTGGTCATTTTTATGCACGAATGTAATTCATTGAAATATTTCACGAATAAAGAAATTCTCAAGGAAATGTTATTTTTTGTTCATTTATACTTTCCTATATAGATTGTATGGAGCACTCACCAAAACGCGAAATGTTTTTCTACTCCTGAAGTCTATCTGACATTTATTTGTGTTGTTTACTGACGTCTAGCGATACGGTTTCAAATGTGTTGTTATGGTGACTTGATACAATGCAATTACCGCTGTAAGCTTTCGATAATTGCATTGCTCTTATGGAACATTTTATATATGAGGGAAATATTCTCCGTAAGTTTGCAGAAGCCGTTTTCACTAGAACCTTTTTGTAAAGATTCATTAGTTGGCAGGGCTTATGATAAGAGTCAGCAACCTTTAGGTATAAGATATTATTCTAAATATTGATAATCTAATAAACTGAGGTCATGTACTATTAGTAATATGATATACATGAACTGACATGTGGGTTAAACAGATTATGTTTTGTATGGTTAGATGAATAGACTATTCACATTACCTATAATATTATACACAGGGCGAGGGAGTTAGTGCTGTGGTTCCGCAAAGAGTCAGTTCGAAGAAGGTTGTGTCAAAATCAACACTTGGTAGAATTATTGATGAGTTAGTCAAAATTTGACACAACTCACAAAACAAGAATTTTCGAAGGGCTCGAAACAGGAAGCCAAGTAGTTTTCCAAAAGTTACCAAGGGGCAGTATAAAGTATGTTTTACCGTGTGAAACCCGGTCTTCCAAGGACGTGCTTACCTTTACACTACCGAGAACCACACAGATGAAGATTCAGAGCTCATTCATTTTCAGGAAAGAGAAAAAAAAAATAATTTCAGTCAATAAGATTCCTTGTCAATCCTAAATTCATTCATATTTGCAACCGTTTCGGAACATTCAGGGCGGACTATTTCCGTTGAAAAGCCTGGTATAACTCGCCTAAAAAATGATTATCGTGAAACCACGTAAAATGTTCATACTGACTAACCCCACCCACCTTGTGAGTTCCTACAAACTTTCGAAAATATCAAGTAGGTAAGGCTTTGAATGGCTTCTTGCTTTCATACGAACGAACGCGGCATTTCCGTGTTGTTTGCCCACACAGAAAACTTTATCGTTATAATAAAAAACTTTCCAAAAACATCAGCTCTCAAAATACTTCAGTCAGCCATAACCAATATCGCCCACAGCTTATCGTATTCTTAAGCTCGAAACTTTTTCTCGCTCGGATACTTCGACGATTTAATGAGGAGATATAAAATTCATAGGTGACTTTCTTTCGGGATTATTGTTTTATATATCTTTTTTTATGTCTTCACTTCATGCTGATGCCGCTTTCGGGTCTAGGTGATTTGCAAACGAATGAACCTTCAGGCTAGTTGAGAATAGTTTCAGTGGTGGCGTTGAATCTGTGGATTCCGTTTGTGGATTAATTTCCGAGGTAGTTACACACTAATTGAATAATCGAGATACCGATTTGCTCACATTGAAATACTGTCACCAAAATACATTGTAAATGTTTCTTCTCGTTTAATATTTAGGCTATATGTGACGAGAGTTATATATTAGAAGATATAGATATTAAATGTATATATTAGGGTTTCAATTTTTTTTTCACAAATGATGTTGCATCTGACGCGGGGGTTATCATCAGCAACTGATAACAATGGAATTAGTTACAAAGTATCAGCTCAAAATATAACATAGATAATATTACTTGACAGAAAAATGTAATTGAATCATGATTATGAAGATATTTGTTGTAGGGCGTCAAAGTTCTTTGAAGATTTTTATGGCTTTCAGAAAAATCTGATCGTCACCGATATATACATATATTAGGTTTTGTTCACGAATCACGTTTTTTCATACGATTTTGGATTCTATGATTTTCCACTCTAACAACGCATTCGCCAGTCATTGACAGTGAACAAAGGAATCATTATTCAGTGATGAATTGCCCTATGATCATTGTTCTTCACTCAGGGCACTAAAAAATCTCGTAGTAGGGAATGCCACAAGGATCTGAAACATCTAGCAGACCATAATAGTCTGACTCTAACATGGGTCCCAGGTCACTCAGATATCGCAGGTAATGAAAAAGCCGATGAGCTTGCAAGACAAGTATCATCAACACCATACACTGGACCCGAGCCAGCAGTGGGGGTACCCAAAACAACGGTACGGAATCTCCTGAAGAATTGGGTGAGAACAAAACATAGGACCGTCGAGGAAAAAGACTTAAGAACTGCTTTAGTGTAACAGGAATCAGATAAGGGTTATAACAGGAATGTTGACTGGACACTGTCCACTCAGAGGTCACATAAATTAGATGGGGCTGTACAACGGCGACCTTAGCGGTAGACAATATAACAAAGGGACAGTGACAGCTCGACACATATTTTGTGATTGTGAGGATCATAAAATGCCAGAAATATATGGTAAAGCAATTTTGGATCCAGAAGAATATGACAAACACCCAGCAATCAACCTGCACAAACTTGTGCAGGGGACAAGGTTGTTGGAATAGGTGTTATACAGTGTAGAGAAGCAGACCGCAATAAGCCCTAGAGGCTGAAGTGCTTTCCGGAGACCAGGCAGTGAAGGACAGGTCAGACGGCTTTCACGAGGGAAAAGAAGCTTTCGTCGATGTTAAGGGATCCGTCTGTCAGTGCTTCGCGAGCTGCTTGATCTGCAAGTTCGTTTCCTTCGATCCCTACCTGAGACGGAACCCACATAAACATTATATTTTCATTTAACTTCACTCGATAATCGGTTCTTTGATACTCTGATGCTGAGTTAATTATATAGATATATTCGTGGAAAAACTTGAATAGCGCTCAACGAGTCCGTAATTATCAAAGTTTTTGTAGGATGGCGTAGAGTTCTCCCCTATGGACGCTTTCGAACTTGGTGAATTTGAACTTTATCGTCGAGTTAGGCGTCACAAAGACTGCGACCGCCCCGTCTTTTGACTTTGGTGCATCAGTGTTGTTTGATTTTGTATCATTCCAGTATCGAATCGCTCATATACCAAGTAGTCCATGTCTCGCAGTGGAGGAAATCAATTCAGCAGGATAAGAAATTGAAAACCAAGTTAGCCCAAAAACATAAAATTGGAAGGGCAAAACCACTATGTATCGCGCTCTGGAAGACACCAAAAGACATGTCCCCTTCTTGCAAGAATTGAGTTGCACCGAAGTACAAAAACCCTATCAGAAATACACCTGATGAAAATGTTTTGAGACTTCGAATTCTATGCATTTTCCTATTAGAATCAATGACTGTGACAACTGGAATAAAAAAGTATTGTATTGTAGTATACAGTAGATTTTATATTCTATCATTCGCTGGCAAAATAAACACGAGCATTATTTTATGTGATTGAAATTGTTGATGAGACATGTAATGCAAGTGCGTTTTCAATAGCTTTCATGTGACATGATGTGGTACACAAAAGAGATCAAAGATATAAGGACCGCAAACGGTCGCGATACCCATTACATTGATTCAAGCTGCCTGCCGCGGCCGCCTCTGTTTACAGCTGTTTTGCCTTTCATGTGGTCGGAAGAGGAGAGCCCTTCCACTTATTTTCTGTCGAGGGATGCTACACATAAAAATTTGAATATCAAAGTAGACCTGTGAGACTGGCTCGTTGAAGATAGCACTAGCAGTTTGGAACTTTTTTCATCCGACTTCATTTGCATCAATTTCGAAGAGTGCCAATGATGTAAATTCTTAAACACTCTACTTTTCATTGATGTGCGAACAGGATCAAACGATTTTCTTTCATTCAGACTTCACGAATAAGGAAAGTGAAAATTAATTCAAAATCTGAATATATGTAGTCAGTATTTGTGATACAAATGTATACACTCATATTTTGATTTCTTGAAATGTATAGAAAACATTATTTGGACTCAACAAATGGATATCCATTTGATTCATGACACACATAACAGGATCATGAAATGAATGCATATCATTGGCAACTTTTTTTTATTTTCAAAATTGGTGGAATAATAGTATTATTGAGAAAATAATAATAATAATTTAAAATAATAATCTACCGTTGTCGTTTGATAGAAGTTTTTAGTGGAATGCCTTTTCATAAAGTACTACACAAAATTAAATTTTCTAACATGTATTTCATAAAAAGAAAAAAAGAGTGGAAAAAGTTTTCAATATTAGCATTTTGACATGTGGGTTCACAGATGAAGTCTAAAATTGAATTGAACTGGCCGATACTTGATGAAAATCCATAATAACAAAAATATATTACAGTTTCCTGTATGATTTTCACTTACAATGGGTTTACAAAACCGCGACACGTGTTTCGCTATTACAATAGCTTCTTCAAGCAAGATAAATAAATCACTATTCTATAATACGCTATTTATATACAAGTAGGTCGAACGTCTCTCACAATAAAGGTCCGACTTAGGTACGATATTCGACCCATAATTTGTCCAAATACTAATTAGTTACATACGAAGATTATTCCTAGAAATAGAATTACTGGCCGGGAACATATTCAACAATGGGGAATTATTTAATTCAACCTGATCATTCAACCTGATCATTCATTAAATATTAAATATAGAGGGAAAAATTCAGAATATTTAATGAATGATTGGGTAACCTAACTACAGCTTTTTGGGCCTGACATTTCGTCTGCATGGGCGGAAGACATTTTCGAAGGCGATGTGGCAATGCTCAAAGTAGGGAGGATACTTCGACCGTTGCCGCATCGCCTTTGAAAATGTCTGCCGCAGAAGCAGACGAAACGTCAGCCCAGAAACCTGCAGAACACGCCTTAGAAGCCCGAGAACATCTAAGTGTTCCACTTTACATATCAAAATAAAAAAGGAGATAATTTCAAATATACAGACAGTTCACCGCGCGACTGGATACGTATTTCCAGAAAAAGTTGGATTGGATGAGCTACAGGTCTGAAGAGCCTCCAATTTCGAGGCGTCAATACGCGTTTTTGTAAAATCTCATTAAAGGAAAGGTGTGAAAATTCCGCATATCTCAATGAGTTTTCATGGTCCGATATTTTTTTCATGTATTTGTGATCATTTCTAGCGGTAGTAAAAGAAAGATATTTTTCGATGATCAATGTGAAATCGAAATGTAACCATTGGTATAAGCTTGAAAAAAATTTGAAGATTTTCAACCACAATAAAGGATCAGTAATATGGGGAAATCTAGGGGGATTTTTCTATTCTAATTATCTGAGAACTAGCATTCTACCATTTACCGAAAGACAACTATTGACTGGAACATTATATATCTTCATGATGCCATATTAGAGCACCCTCATAGAATATTTCCATAAGCCCTGCTGAATACATATGAATAACTTACCACAAATGATGATGATCATGTCGCAAAATATATCTTATCAGTTATACACGATGGATAAATCTAACCGTACCTGTAAAAAAAACTGACGTTAGTAATCCATTTCTCAAACTGCGATTCTAGAATTTTCAGAAACAGATTTCCCAATGCATCATTTCCATTTCTTTTATGTTTTTCATTAGACTGATTGACATCAATTAGTTCCCCGATTTCACTGCCGGATATTCATTTTTATTATTCTCTCTACTCGTAAAAATCATCCGTCTGCTCCTATTCATTATCAGGCGTCGGATCCAAAATATTAATTGCCCTCGAGTATTGAAGTTTTTTTAACGGCTGACTTATTTTATTATCGATTCGGGCATTAAAACTTGGCGAGATATTCGAGAAGTGAATCAAATTGAGAAAAATACAAAAATAAAATCCCCCCATTATTAGTGAAAATACATTTGCAATCGGGTTGCGAGCGTTGAAAAACCGGCGATCCTTTATTTGTCGAATTCAAAGACTTTCATTAATGAGGGTGGCATTTAGCGGCGTCAAAAAATTCTAAGAATCGTGAATGAAAAAGGGCATCCACTGAATGGATCTTTCATTATTTCTGGGAGAACACTACACGGAAAAGAATAATGATATGTGAACAGTTTCATTAGTTATACATTATCACCCACTTACTTTGCGAAAACGAACAATATAATCACACGACTGATCTTTTTTATGTGTGCAGATTCACACGAAAGGGAAGCCCTGTAATGTTCAAAGAACACCGCGTTAGGGTAATTAATCTCTAAAAAAGTTTTAGTATACAGGGTGTCCCTTGACTTCCTCTTGTCCTCTCGGGAATGTATAGTTGTTTATGCCAAAGTATCACAAAATGAAACTTTATTTCTTTGATAACTTTTCAAGTAATTATTCGAAAATTCAAGATCGTCCAAATTTTGGTGATTGACTAAACAAATTGCTTTGATGAGCTTTCATGCAGGAGTCAGTTGTTTCACTACGAAGTCAATATGGTTTCACATTTACGCCTGTTAATCATTATCCCTTCGTTCTCTAATCGACCATAAAGAGGATTTTCTCATTTTAGTTGTATATATATTAGAGATTCTGATGTGGGCGAAATTATTTGCGGATTAGTCAATATGGTATTCTGCATCTCTGAGAGCATTTATAGTTTAGGAACTCGCCATTACTTGAGTAGTTCTTTCTATATTAATGGATATGTAATATAGTGTGATAAATATATAGCAATGGTACTGGTATAATTTGGTATTTGGAGAACAGGGGATGGCAGCTCACTCTGAATCCCACATTAGCTAATATCCTGAGGGCTTTCTTCTGCAGATTGAAAGCAGCTCAAGCCTGAGGATGTTTTTGTACCAGTTATCGGCGATGGACAGAGTTTCATTTTTGAGGAGTTTCAGTAACTCCAAGAATGAGTTAGTTCTTTTTGATCATTGCCGCGTCATTAGCATACATTACAACCGTGTGCAGAAGAAAATATTAAGGAGGTCATTTATGTGAACGATAATGAGAAGAGGTTCCAGTACAGATCTCTAAGAAACTCCTTACTTCACTCTACGAAATTCTAATTGTTCATTGACTGCCGAGACGTACTGATGAAGCCTATCAGTACTATAAGACCTGATGAAGTCTGAAGGTGATCCTCTCACTCCGTAGATAGATAGATCAATCGATTGTCGAAAAAAAAAGGATATTGGCTGATAATTATCAGGACTGTCAACATCGCCAATAACTATTACTTTGCCTATATTCAGAGAATTTCTATCCTGAAGATATCCAGCAGCTGTTCAACTATTCTTGAATTCGTTTCATGTTGATGAGAATCCGAGAGCAAAATTCTCATATTTTTTGCGTGCATAACACAATTTTTTTCGGTGACAGGAAAAATGCCGTTTGGATATTGAAATATATCATTACAATATATCAATATCAGAATATCATCTATGTGTTTTGTTGTTCTTCTTATATCTGACTATCTGTAAATTTACTATGATTCAGAAATTGAGAACTTAGTAGTTGTAAAATGTAGTTTGTAGAACAAGAGTGGATATGGTGGCCATATCGCACGAAGACAAATTTTGAGTACGATGCCGAACAGTTTAATACTCCAGAACAGTATTATATTGCGATAATCAATTTTAGATATAAAGTATTTTTTCGATGTATATGAAAAACGACGAAACTTCATTGAATTCAATGTTTAATTCTTGCCGACGACAATTCCAAAAATTAAAAGTACCTGAAAAGTTTATATACTTCAATAGTTGAAAAAAGTACAGAAAAAATTGTTTTGATGACTCGAAGCAACGACTATAATGTGCATCGTGTAAGATGGCGTACGCCTTAATAAACGAAGACATATGAGCTATACAATTTCAGATAACTATTCGTGGAGTGTCGTTAATAGATTCATCAATAGAATCGCTCATTTTCTGAATTA
Organism: Zygogramma bicolorata; assembly: GCA_032362365.1. NCBI lineage: Eukaryota > Metazoa > Arthropoda > Insecta > Coleoptera > Chrysomelidae > Zygogramma > Zygogramma bicolorata. The sequence continues at coordinate 65,328 of JAVJAQ010001246.1, forward strand.
ATTTGTTACAGAGAACAATGATACACTGATGTTCACAATGGAATTGATGACAGACTCAATTTGCAAAGGAAGCGTGATTTCGAAAATTATTGTTACATCCATTTTTGCGATCAATTATTGTTTCCTTCGAAGATGATTCGCTAGAATCACTGATTTTTGAAAAAGTTTTCTTGGAAAATTTTCCTGTTCTGGTGAACAGATCAGAATTGTAACGTTTTTACAAGGTTGTCCATGGTAACCAAGTATTTTGTTCTCTGTGATTGGTGCAATACATATCCTCCCTTGTATGGATATGAAATCATTACGATTCAGTTGACTGGAATCGCCTACTCAACCATTCAATGAACTATGAAGAAATGATCATATTTACGGGTGGGAGTAGAAAAAATAATTATACACACATGTGAAAAAATTCAAATGGAAGGCCGAAACGTTAGCTTGCTTGAAAACCAGATCTGTCTTCTTCGGACTTTTTTGTTGAGGCACTTGAATCGATCTGAAGTCAAGAATGATATCTCACTAACTGCCAATTGGATTGCGTTCACGGATGAATTGTAAGAGTTTCATATGAATTTGCCATCACAACGCATATAATTGTTTGAATAAGGAGAGTAGGGATGGTCATGTGTACTGTATGTTTTTCTATAATCAATTCTATGAAACATGGAACTCATATTGAGTATACCCAACTATTTTTCACAAAAAAAAAGTATTCTAAGAGTTCAACCACTCTGCGATTCATTGAAATGATTAGCACCCATAAAAGTGAAATAGATTTCTATATATTATCATGATCTCAGTAATACTCTGATATGGGAAAGTTGATCTCATTTATCAGATGAATCAAACCTTGATGAGAGATGAGTGTATAAAAACAAATGCGAATAAAATAAGACATCCAGGAAGGAAAATATAAATTCATTCACAAACATTTGCTTGGTCGAATTGAATTTTAGTCGAATGGATAATTTTATCGGTGCGTCCAGCTAATGAATCAAATGTTATCACTGTCTTCATCAAGTATTGTTGACAAACGAGCTACTCCACCTCAATGAATTTTTTTTTCAAAAGTGGAAACGAACGACAAACGAGAAATACGGAGTTTTCCTCTTCACCAAACGAAGCGATTACGAAAAATCGACTTTTCTCTGCCCACCAAGCTCAGCTCAGCCGGAGCCAAATCACCTCCATTATATTGTGTTCTTCTCTATTTGCAGGATACAATTCCGAATCGAGCGGCCGAGGAATAGAAACAGCGATGCATCAGTCGAGATTCCACACTTACCAAAGAAGGCGAGTAATGGATTTATAATGGCCGTCACGTCGTATATAAAGGGATAACACGAGTCAAATCGTTATTATACCTCCTATCACCGATATCACTCCCAGACACATACTCGAGACTGAAGTTTATATGCAGACAACATTCGAGTCTGAGTTCGACTACCTCTCCACGAACAAAACGATGGGTATGGTTCATTCTGTAGTATAGAACATTAAAATAAATGATATTTACCAATGATTCCCGTTTACTTCAAAAACACTACAGTGTGGAGCCGATACATGGGCGTAGCCAGGCAGGGGCAGGGGGGGGCAGCTGCCCCCCCCCTAGCTGGGCATAAGCGCTTGGTTGTAGAGTTTCCAACCCAAAGAATAAATAATAACCATAAAGAAATGAACTCTTTGATAACAATTTTTAACACTGTCAGTGACAGAAATCAACCTTGCATAAGTGGTAGCCACCCATCTCTAGACCGGGCTGTAGATGTTGGTGAACCCAATACTGCCTAGGCTTGACGACGGGTAGGTACACGGCCACAAGGGTAGTTGATTCAGCAGTTCCTGCGTTCTCTTCTCTCTGGTTCCTGTTCTGTGTTCAGCAGAGTACATTTATCTATGAACTTACGTTTCTTCGATAGTCTCGAAAGTCTAATGCATCTCTATTATTTGTACAAAGACAATAGATGTTTATTGTGTAATTATTGTGACATTGCCAAATCTAACTTAGATAGTGCTTGTTTTTCATATAAATAAAAATGGATATAAGAATTTTTTTAATGGTAAGTAATTCATGTGTAACCCAATGTATAAACGATTTTTTTTTAGTTGCACGTACTCTATCTACATAAAGTTCGACTTTTATTTAGTATGTAGGTATAGTAAGTCATATACATTTCTGTTTCTCTTAATATTAATTTTTATTACCAAAAAGCGATTGTAAAACAACAAATGTACTTGATCTTTTGTTAAATTATTTATTACATTTGAATTTATGACGCATGCCAGAATTCGCCTGGATACAAACGAAATTATTTTTTATTATTATTCGTTAGCGATTTGTAAATCATTATTTATTTTAAAATTGGTTGTGTATTCTTCAGCAAAGAGAAAAAAAAAGATACGACTATTAGTGAAAGTGAAAATGAAATAGAAAAGCTCGACAATATACCACACACCTCTAAAGATTTGTGTATGCTGAGAGTACACAGAGAAATGGTTCAAGAAAATAGGGACGTCATTGAAAGTACAGTTTTGAAAAGATTTTGCAAAGAATCTCGTCGGTTATTATTAGTACATTAATAATTTATATATATATATAATAAGAGGGGAAGTCTTTGCTGACCAGTTAAGAACAAAACTGTAGTTTTTTTGGGTGAACAGCAGAACGGAAGTGTACTCTTATAACACCAGTTATAAGAAATATTGGAAAAACTGTGTACACTTCCGTTCTGCTGTTCACCCAAAAAAACCACAGTTTATATATATACATATATATATATATATATATATATATATATATATATATATATACCATCGCCACAGCAAAAACACTACAAGCTCGTATAATTCGCGAGGCCATCGACATCGAGAAGCGACCTTCCTGCTTAAATAAACGTGACGACGGCCAGAGACTTCCCACTGCATGGAAACCCCTAATTTCCAGATGCCCAGTCCCCACCAAGACATCCGACGGTCCTTTAGTAGCACCCGCTGCTATAAATACTACCCAACATCCCTCGATACCTCAGTTCGATCTAAGGAGTAGGCAGATTGAGACCTTAGAAAGAACTCGTGACGAGACCTGGGGAGTAGGCAGATTGAGGCCCCGGCGTCAAGTCACAAACCCTTGCCCCCTGTGACAACACCTGAGGAGTAGGCAGATTGAGACCTCAGCGTGAAGTCACATTTACCTCTTGAAAATGGCTCCAAAATCGGAGCCGAAACGTCGAGAACAAAACTCCAGACGCGGTTCAACCCGAACTCAACAACAACATATATATATATATATATATATATATATATATATATATATATATATATATCATTTATTAAACATTTGTATCATACTTATTACTAGATTTTCCTTTCCTGCCCCCCTCTGAACAAAATCCTGGCTACGCCCTTGAGCCGATACGATAAAAAAATTCATGGGGAAGAATGTGCTGCATTTGAAACATACTCATTGATTTCCAGTCAACCTGATGACAAATTGGTTGGACCCCACAGTCATACCTGATTGGAAATATTGGCTCATATATAGTTACCTACTGAGACAAACTGAAACTAGAAACATTTCATATGGAATCGAAGTCACCAATGTTCAACTAATAGCAAGTTTGAGAATATCTAGTAATCTAAAAGTGAATTCAGAGATCAATATGTGATTCACAAGAAGAGGTCAAGCATTAAGGGCCAGTTTTTCAATACAGGGGTAAATAAGTTATCTGTCAGATAGATGAAAGAAATGAGAGGGTGCGCGTGAGTAATGTTTGGAAGTGATAAGGATGGAAACTGTTGGTTATTTTTATCTGATAGATATCTTGCATTGAAAAACGGGTCCTAAGCAGAATAAATGAATTAGTTAACCACCATATTGTCAGATTAGTTGACATAAAGATCACCATACTTCGTGAAAGTGGCCAAACAGCCTCACCAATTCAGTTTACCAGTCAGAATCGTATATTGCCTGAATACTCTAATCCGCGAGCTTCTCCAGTTCTCAGGATCAATCAGAATACCTCACCCTCGATACTAGACGGTTCTATTTCAATACGAACGTAAACACGATTTGACAAGGCAATAAGCGATCGCCACAGACGGTTTTCTGCTCTATTCCTCTACTTGAGATCCCTCTAATCCCGGTCGTCATCCCTTTCGTAACACATACCAGACGGTGGTCTTCTAAGCGCTCTACCAACAACCCCCGCAATGATGTATGCTCTAGAGTCCATCTTGCGGACCGCTAACGACCCGTATTTAATGACGTCAGCGACACTCTCATTTGTCTCGACATGCCAACTTGTACATCCATTAAGGAAGGAGTGGAGCGAATTCCGCTACCCGTTTCTCCTCCAGAGTAACGCTACTCATCCCTTGGCTGTCACGCCGCTTCGCGAAATGCTTTGTTTAGTCTTTAATTGGCTTGTATCGTGCCAAAATAGGCGACATGTGTGTCATATTCGGTAAGACAGTCAGTCGTCTTCGGAGGAACAGTTTCCTTGTACATCCGCTCCAAGAATATTAGTTATGACTGTATAATGAGTATGGAAAGATTATACCATGATATTGTTCCAGACTGAGGGCCACTTTCCCCAGTGACGGTTAGTGATTTGACGGCCGATTTAACCACCCGTCAGAGATGTTTCCCTTTCACCACCCACTAACGGATCGCTAACGTTGGTAAAAGTACGTTAAAGTTGAAGTTAGAACATTTACTCTACTGTAGCTTGAAAGTGAATGTGATGGAAGTGACATTGAATTTAATATTCGAGAGCGACGATGAAGCTCTGGGAGTAAGAAGGCCGCGAGTAATTAGAGAAAGAAAGGATCATTTTACAGATTATGATAATTATGATTTTTTGATAGACCACCAATTACCTACTTTTGATAACTGAGTTTTCATATATCAACGCCAAATTATCCATATTGAGCGTAAGTTATTGTTATCAGGAATAATGCTGTGTCACCCATGAATCACCTTCTCGTTTGTCTCAGAGTTTATGCCACAGAATGCTCTCAGCTCACTACGGGTAAATACAGTAGCATGACTGAATCAACAGCGCCTAGAGGTGTAGAAAGCTATTATTGTCTCACTCTATAGAGAGCAACTGAGATTTCCAAAACATAAATATAAATAAATATAGAATGAATCTCGAATAAGGCACGTAATCCGGTTGAGACAATTTTCTGAATATTTGAAAGATTCCCGATATAAGCTGTCGGTATCAAAGGGTGTTCAGAAAGAGCCATACCAATCATAATAGCATGTGGAGTCCTTTCAAATATCCTAAGAAGGAGTGGTAAACCTGACGCTCCAGATGAAAATGATCTAAAACTTCCTGTGCCCTGGAATCAGTTGGTTGAATATGGTCATATACGTCATCGTAATAATACAGTGGGTGAAAATATGAATTGAAATCTCAGGCAGGCCAGAAGAAATCTAAATAAGAACTGAATTCTTACATTTTTTCGTATATTATTGTGTTTTAGTTTCCCAATATTGAATTGAAATGTCATTAGCACAATCTCTTTCAATTTTCTGTTCAATGAATGGCATCAATATATATATATATATATATATATATATATATATATATATATATAAATATAAATGTATATTTGTTCGGCTAGGCTTCCGCGGTTAGAAATGTGCTGGCTGGAACTTCCGGTTGATCCGCGTCTGGAATAATTTTCTTGTCTACGTTTCGGCTCCCATTTCGGAGCCATTTTCAAGACTGAGTGACCTTGCGTCTGGGTCTGAGTTGTCTTACTAGCTGGCTATCATCACTGGAGATCGAGGATCCTTGATCTCCACATATAGATTATCAAAATCATTATTGGAAAACATAACGATTTCAGTTATCAAAGACTCTGTGTCAATATTGAATAATCATTTATATAGCAACTGCTAATTTTTATTCAATTTTCTTGATATTTTTACATTTGTTTTAATATTCAATTTTATAACAGATTTTATACAGCGAAAAAAAATTACTATGTTCTTGTCTACTCTCCCTCCAAGTATAGTATTGCACTTTGGAGTTTTTGCAACAAACAGCAGATCAACACTTCAATTTCGCAACTGTTCGGTAATATACAGCACTTCTTGAATCAAAATCTTGGCTGATTTTCAGACAATTTTTCGTTCATTCTGAGTTACTCGAAGTATCCGTTTTTATTAACATTGATAAACTTCTAATACTTGTCCAAAAAATATGTGAGAATTCCTTTTTCAGCATTCGTGAAACTTGGAGCTCTTCAAATTCACCGTATGCCTTCATGAACTGTCAAAATTTGGAGGCTAGGCGACAATACAAAATTATTAAATGTTTACTCCTTCTTAGCGCTTCTAGCGGTCATGGAAGGATCAATTCTGGGCTAAATTGCAACTCTGCACGGTTACCCAATTGCCTCCTCTCCAACGGTCATTTACGGGTGGTGAAAGACAAGCTACCAAACGGCCTCTTAAGTTGACCTCCGTTAACAAACGGACCGCCAGCAAACCAACCGTTAGCAGCGCTGTGGTGAAAGTGGCCTTCAGTCCAATCGACAATAAAATAGACGAGTTTTTTCGATGACATTCAGCACAACTTTTTTTCTTTCATCGCGTCACGATATTCATAATACCATCAAATACCCATCTAGAATACCATCAAATAAATGAGTGTTTTACTGCCATATCCTGAAAATTCAAAATTACCTGCGACTTCTAACATCTTTCTACCGTCTAACGTTGTTCCATAAACTATGCTAGTTTTTTTTTGTCTAACCAAAACATTAAAAAAGTTCAATATCGAAGTTTGCTTCACGATAGCACGTCGTCGAAGGACGAATAATGTTTAGAGTTTCATTGTCAACAAACCTCTCTAAAATCTATCACGTATGTTCAATTAGGGAATTTGTTCAATAAGGTTTAATTGAACAGAAGTCATTACAACCGTAAGTCCGACATAATCTGACAAGAATTTCGTTAAATTGGTTCATATAACGATTCAAAAATAACATGTAATTATAGAAGAGGTCAGTTGTATTGCTATCAAGCCAGAGAGTCGATATAATTGCTGTGGACCATAAAAATAAAAAAAGTTTTATATTCGACCCTATATATATTCGAAATTAATGAAACTCAACCAGGAGACGTTGACAGAGAGAAGAGAGATTACTATGAACCAACTGTTTCCTACTTTGAAAATAAATATGGAATTGACCATATCACAGTAATTGGACTTATGATTGGTGCTCGTGGAACAATATCAAAATTTTTTGTGAACTTCATCAACACATTTAGATTATCAAAATCATTATTGGAAAACATAACGATTTCAGTGAACAAAGACTCTGTGGCAATATTGAATAATCATTTATATAGCAATTGCTAATTTTTATTCAATTTTCTTGATATTTTTACATTTGTTTTAATGTTCAATTTTATATTCATATTTATTTTCAATTCATGCATTATTTGTTGAATGGAATCCTGTGTCCCAGTGGCAAACTGTTATTGACAGTCAGGACATCAACTGTATTTTGTTGTTGTAATATATATTCGCGTTGGATTTGACCAACCATTATTTTTGTAGTCGAGAGCGTATACGAGTTTTTACGATTTCTCTGCAAACCACAATTATTCTATTAACAATCTAACAAATGAATCGCGTAATTCAAAATCATTTTCTCCACTAATTTATTCGTAATCACATTACAAAAATTATAAAAAACACGAGATAGCCGCTCCACTCGCTGCCTCATCTGTAATATCGCAAAGTTTTACAGCATTCGCATATTTGGTGTCAACTTTGTTGAACTTCCGAAATACAAGCCCAAATATTCGAATACTTTCCATATACTTCTGAGGGGCTAGGGGCTATTCCACTGAAAGCCATTAGAAGTGAGTGGTAACTCAAGTCGGCAATAGTAACATAGAAATTTTGGTGGACTGAATTAAGTGCTTATATTTTTCTTATCCATTCTTCATCCTCAAGGGTTGAGCTTGGACTTATATTTTCATTTTGTCTATTTTTTTATTATTATCCACAAGTGAAAGAATAGCTAGTATACCGAACTCCGCCAAGTATTATTATATCAAAAGTGGATACGATGGCTACAACATTGTTTTACTATTTCCATTATCGGTCAAGAGGGAGTTGAATACAAAACTTTGGAATATATTAATAGAAATGTATAAGAATAATAATACAATGAAAATAGTGAAAAGTTGTCTATAAAGTGTAAATAATACAGCCGTAGAAAAATTATATTTATTCAGGGAAGGAAAATTTCACACACAATGAAAAAGTCCACAACTACAATATATAACATTTTGACAGGAAGAACAATTTGTAGCCGACTACAAAATTAGTAGAATAACACTGCCGATTTTCACGATGTTCTACATTGAAGTAAAATAAGGCTATCGATAATATTTTTGATGATAAATTGACAATCCACAAACAAGTACATACACTCTATTTCCAGTGATTTGTAGAACTGGTTTCAATACTTTTCGAAACGGTCGTAGAAACAGGCAAATCACAAATAAATATACAGCTCCATCAGCAAAGCAAAGTTTGGCAGATTAGTATTGTCAAGCTATATAAATGACCTAAGACATTGGCAAAAAAAACTACTATTGTTTTAAAATCTATTTTGAACTTCCAACATTTTGTAAAAGAAACCAGATCGGTGCTTGCCCCAACTTACGACATTTAGTCAGAATAGATATGACTTCGAAATGAACTTTCCATAATATATCACTAATAACCATCCTTTCAAAGAAATTTTCAATCCTCTGATGATTGGGGAATACTTCTCTACAGTTCAAATCAACACCCTGGAGTGTAGGTGGAGGCAGTAGACAGTACGTTTGATATATAAGTGAAGCAACTTTTTAGAGCTCAAAGTGTACATAGTCAATAATATCACGGCTCAATCAGGAAAAAAACATCTCAAGCTCATGGAAGGAGTCTCATTCAGATTTTTCAGACGGAAGTTCATAAGGATATAGCTAGTCGACAGTTTGTTTTAAGTATAACCTGGAAATCGATGTTAACTCCAACAACAAAATCTGCATACAACTCTCCTTTTGGTGGATCTAATTTCTGAAAAACGAACTATTGCATTGTATTTTGCAATGTCATGATTATAAATCGCTGCTAGTTATTTGAAATCATTCTTCCTTCATTGCATGGAATTGTTCAAACCTGATACCTATCTAGTAATACTTTCGCGAATTCAAAAGTTCGATTGGAATTGCATATTTTCCCCAACTACGAAACTTTATTACATTCCACAACGAGTAAGGAACGGAAAAGAATATATAACATGCCAGTTTGTAGTCAAATATACGACATGTCAGTCGACTATCAATTTTACAGGAACTGGAATGGAAATTGAAACAAAAGAGTTTTCGTCTGTGAAATGATACAGAGAAACAGCGACTCTCAGTTTCTGAGATTTGTTCAAGTTTTCATCAGTGCTGATTATTCATACACGAATTACCGATCAAAGTACATTCTGAAAACTGTTGTTATGACTGACAAAATGGTTGAGGCTTTCGCGGCCGAGGTTATTAGTATAACTACTGCTCTTCGGGCTTGAAGGCCGTCGTACTTTGGAATTTCTTCCTGACGTTTCGCTGGCGCGAGTGGCCAGCTTCTTCAGAGGCTTATTCATCTCCGATGTTGTTATGACTATTCGAATATACAAAAAAAGTTTATGATAATCTAAAACGTACACATCGTAAGTGTGAATACATCATTCATTTCTCAAATTATTATTACAATATTTCGATACTTCCTGGAAGCAAGCTGTTTCCAATAGAAAATCAATTCGGGATTTGTAATTTAAAAAAAGTAAAATTTTTGTGGTTCCTCCACTGAAACAGAAAAATATGAAATATGAAGACGTGGAAAAAATGCCCTCTAAAATTTATCAAAAAACAGATTATGAACACAAATGGTCAGTCGTGACCAGACACCGGTACTATAACAAATGTATTTGGGTCTACCGATGATAAATATGCGTACATTTGAAATAATTACTAGAACAGTTCGTCACTACTATTGATGGTCTTTCGAAGAACAGGCTCCCCTCATATTCTTTGACAGAAAAAATAAACAATCAGTAAGTCCACCTGAACACCTGATAATAATTTTGAAATGTGACATTCATATAACTTTCATTTGATACTTTTTTTTGCGTTATCGATATACTCAGCAAATACGCACTATTAGGTCAACCTGTACATTCAATCTTCATATTCCAGTGTTTCAAAATAGAAGAAATATATAATCATATTTTCTTATGGATAAAAGTTGGGCTACCATTTAATAATAAAGTTGGGAAATATTTCTGGTAAAAATGTGAATTAATTTCTTGGAACCGTTCAATAATAACTTGGAGTACCACGTCAGTCCATTCATCATTGCGATCTTTTTTTCACTGTTTCATGTCCTGTACTGATGAAAACAATATATTCGAGCCATTGGTAGTAGTCACTGTTAGTGTCACTTTCTCAGGTACGGAAAATTGGCGTATTCTGGCCGCCATACCCATACATTGGTCACATCAATACACTCCCCAACAAATTCCCCATAACTGTTTCTCCACCAGACCCTTATCGTCTTCACCAGAGGAAGCATAGCTTACTCTAATCCAGTAGCCACTAGATCAGTATACTTTTCAAAATGAGATATGTTGATTCATTATCTAATATGAATGGATATGTGCCTAACGTCAAAGTAACGCGAAAGAGATCTGATATTAAGGAAAAATCGATTTTAGGGGGAATTCGAACATGACGCCTCTTTAGATCTAAGAATTCTTAACAATATCGAATCAGTGATAATCCTTTTTGGGACAACTCAGTTCGTGACTACCATTTCCCAATGTTTCGATTGTGCTGCAAAGAAATTCACGCATAGAAAATCAACACTGTATACGTACCGTCAAATGGGCACTCTTTATAATTGAATACTAGCCTCCTGTGTGAATGTCATTTTTTCATTTGATTCTATTTATATAATATTCTTCATATCAGTAGTTCACAACCAAACGAATCAGGGTATATATATATATCTTATCAACTGAAAAATTCAATTCAATAAAACATTTCGTGGTTATCGTACGACTCAGAACAATTCACAGCAGAATCCGTCACGGTGAAAACGCATCGAGACATCAACAAAAATAAACATATACGTTCCATTTCCCCGGCCGGCTACGACCATTTTCCCGTCTACCCCGGCAAACACTCAATTCGAACATGGAAATCCAGCGCACGGCAATAAACGCAACATTACTCCAATCCCCCGAACCTCCAAACCCATAAAATATTCATAAACACAGGCCAGCGAATTCTGAATAAATTAACTCGTCTCCATCTCCTTTGAATGTGCCAAACTCAACAGCTAGACCACTTGTGAACGGTAATTTGTTTCGGCGACCCCGCAGATATTCCGGACGTGGAAAATAGTTGCCGTCGCCCTTCGGACCACTTTTCATGTCGTTGTTCGGCCCCTCTTTTGTTTTCCTCCGGAATTTACATTCTAATAATTCTGAAGTGGGACTGTGTCAGCGATAAGGCCAGTCTACAAATCAGATCGGGTTTATTACCGAAAACGTTGATTTTGTTGACGGTTGGGGAGGATTCCGAACGAATGTGATCGGAACCCGTTTGTTTACCTTATTTGTTTCCTTTTCGTCTCCATAATGTCTGTTGAATAGAGCTAGGGAGCAGGAACGTTGTGGCTAGATTGGGTATGTGTTCTGAATATACCACTGATGATCCTGACGGTAGTTTTACATTCAGGAGGGGTTATAATAGGAAGAAATACTGAGTAGCGACTAATGAAACTTGTAAATCGCAATAATAAGTTTTTTCGAATTGAATTTCAGTTAATGAAAACTTGTACAGCTCTCAGACTTATTAGAGGGAATTTGTGGAATTGCTCGAGTGTGTAATATTTTCTATCAATTTACGACAATATTTCCTCGGACTTATTACCTATCATTTATTTCCCAAAACTACTTACTTTCAACTAAGTTTTCATAATGTTAATAAAAACATATCTATAGTATACCACGGAACCACCGCGTTGGGATTTACACGTCAAAAGGTAAGACCTCGTTAATCCATTCCTCGCGCAAGTTTCTAATTCTGAGGGTTAACGTTCTCAAGTGAGCGTAACGAAAAAAACCCATACCTTGTTGATCTCTAATTTTTGAACAAATTGTGGAAACCCATATTTTGTCTAAATCTATATGGTAGGTTCCACTCCCACTTTTTCTCTGACATAAATGTGCATTTATATCGAAATCAGATTTTGTTGGAAAATATTCGAAATCAATAATTATTTTCGAAACTGTTAAAGTTGCCGAAAATTCAAGGTGGTATCAAAATATTGGGAAATATATTTGAAAAAACGAACAAACGAAACTACCGTCGAGTTCCGGTCCAACTAACGATAATGCAGATTTCAAAATATCTAAGGATCATAGATGGTATATTCGAGGATAATACTGGAAAGCTCCCAATGATTGCAAATCTTCATTCGGAACAATATTGTAATGAATTCTCTTGAAATATTTTTCAGGAAATAATTTCCAGAGAATGTATACCATTCAAAAACGGAATAAGGATCACACACTTCAGTCGAAACGAATTATACAAGCTCCTGTAACAATTTAACCAAAAACAGGTTTACATAATCAAGAAACATGTTTCGCTATACAAGAGGTTTGTATATGCTGAGTAATAAATAGATTTTCATCAAGTATCGACCATTTCTACTCAATTTCAGTCAATATCCGCAGATACAGGGCTGTGCTACAAATGTTATGGAACAATAACAATATGAACACAAAAGTCGAACAAAAGTGTTGATGCGATTGGATCAGAGGGGAGATTAGATCATTTCTTGAATCGAATCCAGTTTCCTTCTTTCAACAATATGCGATTGAATTCGTTGTCTAATACAGAATGTAACTTTTCCGTTCAATAATAAAGTACCAAAAGCTTTGAAAGTGCTCCTTTGACAGCGTGTTTCTCAGGACTGGTACAACATAGATGTAATCTAGAGTTCATCTGCTACTGTTTTGTTGATGTTTCATCTACTAATAATATTATTCCGCGGTGCTAATTTTGATTATTTCCTATTATAGAATATTCAAGGAAAACGGTCGTTCTTCTTTATGCGTATTTGCGGAAAAACAATTCAATTAACTAGAGTGCATACACTCAACTAAGAACAGGTCGATCGCAAGAATAACTGAATTAATTTCCATCTCAACATCTGACGGCGAATATTGAGATAGAAAAAGGCTACTAACCTCTTTCCAATCACGAATGAATGGAGCTCAATTAAAAAAAAAACTGTGTTTTTCCAGTACCTCAATAGCTTTTCGAAGGTGAACCTGTATTATTTGAAATATAGGGGTCTGTGACTCTTTCGCGCTTTTTTCACACGGCAAAACTATAACAGAAACTATTTACTGACTAATTTTTCACTTTATATCTCGAAAATGTAGTCGTTCCCTCTTCGTACGGATCGTTAAACGTTTTGTGGTGTGCTCCCTTTCCGTGCGTCGTTGCCTGCGCGTCGGCTTTTCTTCCTTTTCGTGTGGTGGACGATGGTTCGTGTGTGTTTTCTGGAGGGTTTTTTTTTTTTTGGGGGGGGAGAGGGGGGGGGAGAGAGATTGTGGGGATAAAAATTTTCTTTTTGGTTGGGGTTTTTTCCTCCTCCTCTCCTCCCCCCCTTCTTTCCCCCGGCCGCCGTGTCCTTCCTCCCCCCCCGTCGGTCCTTTAATCAGGATTGCTGCATCAATGTATTTTCACGTATCGAAAGAGGAAAACAATAATTGCCTATTGGATTGAAATTGAAATATTTCCTGATCGAAATTAGGTTTGATGAAATGTAAAGAATCAGAATTCTAATGATGATCAAAATGAGAGTATATAGAGGAACAACAACTTCCAGTGAAGAATTTTTCATAATCACAACCCTTTCCAGTCCAGTGATGCCATTATGGCATTATCATATTTCTACCTATATATAAGTTTGTGAGTCATTGGTGGTGGCAAATCGAATTTTCAGTCTTGAATTCTCATATATAGCCTTTGTTTTTCGTGAGTGGCGTCAAAATCAGTCGTTGACAGAACGTTCCCTTTTTTTTAGGGGGTTTCAGTTTTTTCGCTATTGGGTTTGTGTGTTTTTCTGGAGAAAGCTATCGGAAACTGAGTACGAGAACATTTTTCAAAATTCAGATGGCAATGGTGTTTTTTTTCAAAACTTGAATGAATTGGTTCGAAAATACAATGATGCCTTTGGCGTCTTCGACGATCACAAATACTCCCAAACTAGTTTTGAAAACAAAAATGGTACCAACTTATGTATTTGGTGCCGCTGATTACGAATCCGAAGTCAGAAGGCGGCGCTATCCCTTCGTTCCGAAGTTATATCCGTCCTGAGGTCCGCCTTATTTTTTTGACCAAATAAAAAAGTTAGAAGCACACATTTCTATTCCTTAGGTGCCATGATACACATAATTCCACCTCCTTTTATATAAATCTCGAAGAATAATTCCTGATATTATTTTGAGTTTAGGTTACTACAATACAACAGTTGTATCCTTGGATCTTACAGTTTCAAATTTGAAAAAGAATATACTCGAAGTAAATATTTTGAAAATATTTCTATCTGTATATACCACTTGGGATGGTTCTTGATCAAATCACTACTAATTGCACCAATTTCGTTCCTTTAAGAACAATAAACATTTCACAGCCCATAATGATTTGATAGAGATGAGTCCAGATTTAGTTAAGACTGAAGACTCTGAAGAGCCTTAATTGTTATGAAAGTAGTTTTCGGACAGAATTAAATGGAATACTACTTCAAAATTTCAAAAATCATCTAACCTCAAGAACTTCCATAAGAAATAGTGAATAAATTCAACTTTGGACAGTCCTCGTGCAGAATAACATTCTATAACTCTCTTACAGCAACCTATTCCGAAGTACGGATCATACTGTGAGGAACAACCTGTATTGTGAACATTGCTTCAATAATGAGTTTTTTATTAAG
Source organism: Zygogramma bicolorata (assembly GCA_032362365.1). NCBI lineage: Eukaryota > Metazoa > Arthropoda > Insecta > Coleoptera > Chrysomelidae > Zygogramma > Zygogramma bicolorata. The sequence goes on from JAVJAQ010001246.1 coordinate 80,411, forward strand.
AAAAAAATATTCTCCAACAGTATCATCAAGTAATTACATATAGAGGCGAATTTTGTAATTAAGATCAACCATATTATATTTGCAAAATCTTCAGGAAATGTCAAATACTTAGTTGGGACGTTAATCTTTTCTAATAGCCCTTATCTCAGAAACTTACCAAATAATTAACATCAACGAGGACAATAACATTCTTTTTATGATCTGAATTTGTAAACAACGCTATCAAAAGCTCTTCAAGAGTATGGCTGAGTTCCGTCGGCCTTTTTCCAATTTCATGCAGCCAAAAATTTCAATAGTTTTTATGTCGTAATCCTACACTGGAAGATAAACGGATTAAGTTCCCGTCCTGAGCTTGATGATGATGTTTACTTTTTCAGTTCATTATATTATACCGAAAATCTCCTTCATCCGTTCATCCGAACGAGTATGGTAGATCCTACCCCTTTTCGAAGTAATTCTCCATCGTTTAAGCTGGAAGGTCTTTCGTGTAATCGAATTTCTTCTTCAAAGTTCTCAGTTTTGTGCTTCCGGGAATATGTCACCGACAATTTTGCCTTTAGGTGAATTCAGTCCTACGCAGTTTGAGAGAACAATTGAATTAGGTTTCTTCTTGGAACAGAGTCTGAAACGCACATGAGTATGATCTGGAATCTAACTGAAAACAATCTCTGAGAATGGATATTTGTTTGAATTCGGAATAAACGATCATTTCATAAATACAACTGTGAAATTTTCAAATGACCAATTAGTTTTCACACAATTCCAGAGACAGATAATATCAAATATAATATAGGGCTTTTTGTCGCGAGATACCAGGTATGTCACGGTACGTACCGAGGCGGTATATGACTATCTCTCTCTTATTTCATTCTGTTTCCTTTCATACCAGACGGTCGCGAAAATGGAAATAGTACTCACTCTGACAGCTTGTCGAGTTTTTTGAGATTGAGGTTATGTTACGGAGCTCTGCTCTAGTTGTTTTCATTATTATCGTTGGAAATTTATCAAAAACTCGGAGTAAATCGTTTTCAGAGGTAGAATATGACATATTTTAATCTGGATTCTCACAGGCTTTAATTGAACTATTTCAAAATGGCTGTTTCCATTTATGATTGTGTGGCTATGTTGGATTTTTTTGACGATTTCTTGTTGAATGAATTGATATACTTCCAAATGAATAATGAGACAACACGCCCTAGTTCAAGTTTGATATCCACTCCACTGTAGTTCAGTGTGATTTCTACCAATTGATCGGATTCCATTATTGCTTTTAAATTTCCTAAGATTAACAATTCAAAATAAATTTTTACGTTAAATGTCAAAGTACCAGACAGTTGATACCGAGCTGCTACCACGGTATCTAATTTTACGTACCGTTGATGTACACTCGGCGACAAAAATGTTCATAGCGATAGTCGCGAAAACGCGTCGGTAGGCAATTGGTACGTACCATTACATACCTGGTATCTCGCGACAAAATGCCTATAAATATAATATCACTTCTCATCAAAGATGCCAAACCTGATTTATTCTGTTTAATAAGTAGCACTACATATTTTCAATAACGGAAATCTATTTAATGCATTTCAATCTCCTGCAGATTGAATTGTTACAGAAAATTATACATAAGCTAACATTTATATCGACTATCACAAGGGACCTCCTGTCCCAACCGAGATCTGAATGATAGACAAAAAATGACTGATGCAGCTGAAAAAAATTAAATTTCATTGAATTCTGATTCGTTCAAATTTGTTTTTGTTTTTTTTTTGATAATTTTCATGCTTGTAAAAGTCTCGTAAAATGAAGTGTTGTATTGATATTCGAAGTAATTCCCACAACTCAAATGTCTAATTCCATTTCCAATCGAAACATTAACAACTCCAAAAGAGATATTGAAACCTTTGTTACTACTGCAACATTCAAATTTCCACTCGAAAGAAGTTGGATTCAAATGTGAAGGTGTCAATTAGTACAATTGAAGAGTAAATCCAAAACTATCTATCAATCTATCTATCTTAGATAGAAGATGCATAAGGGTAGATGGCTGAAAGAGTTAGGATCAATTGAAATTTGAAAATGTTCAAAAATTGGATGCAATCAAAATTATTTCGTTCATGATATTCATGAGAATTACAAGGTATTTCATGGAATCCACAGTCACCCTGACCCATCCGCCATACGTACTCGCTATATTGTGTTCGATTACAGAGAAATAAGTTCAGTAACATTATGGTTCCTGAAAAAAACTACTTTGATAAGGATAAATAATACTTCACATATGATATTTTCTGAAATTAAAACTAACTTAAAATCATTTCATTCACTGACCTTATGGAACATCAATTCCGAATTCTCGACTGAGGTTTCATCAAATATTTTTAAATGGCTGAAAATTACAACTGAGTATAAACTTCAATAAGAAAAGGAAAAGAAAATCTCCACAGCAAACAGATTCGTTCATTATACAGCCACTAAATCAAGAAACTTTAATGAAATTATAACTCAAAAACAGTTTTATAAATCGACTGCTGCCAAAAGGATATACGAAACAGGCATCGCTGAAAAGGATGAACGGCATCCTTGAAATCCGGCAATATTACAGAAGATATTAATCACTTCTAACAACGCGATTCCAGCACAATGATCTCTGTAATTGCCGACATTTTCACACCACGGGATGACTTACGATGTGCCAAGTTTCGACTTGTATCAAGAATTTAGGTTGAAGTCGATTTCCGTTTCGAAATATACTGAACGCAGGAGATGAAATTCGATAGGACTTTCAAAAGATCCTTTTAATGGGTACTAGTTGCGTTTGGTTGAACTAAAATTTTATCAATATTCAGTTTTCCAACACGGTACTAACTGATCACCGATATCGGGCAATACGTGTCGATAAAATCAATACAATTACTTGATCCGAGACTTGATGGAATGCATCTTCTGATTTATTCAATCCATTCAGTGGACCCCCGACAAACTGCCTTTTTACTATAGTCGGGACAGACTACCTTGTAATCCGACAGATTACAGATTCAATGATAAGATTCAATATGTTATACTCGGAAGTACTAAACACACGAATTCAATAGAAAGCTAACGTTTTATTATAAGATTCACTCATTAATGACACAGAACTTACAATCATGCATCATCTACATTAGAATGATTTTTTTGCGAGTAACCGTGTTACAAATGGTAACGATTTTCAATAACCGGTTGCATTTTAGCGATATGCGGTAATAGATGGGAAGTTGATGTGACGTCATTAATGATGTCACTATTTATTACCGTGTTATTGAAAACGTAACCTTGCTCGACAGCAGGGTTATAGGCGGTTATATGAGAAAATGATAAAAACACAGTAAAGGATAACTTTACTGTGATAAAAACGACAGAGACAGAGGAAGGAGGAAGAGAAACACACAATTGTAGACAGTTCACAGTGCATTTAGCATGCAACTGGCTGAAAGTGTTTTTTTTTATTCGAAATAGTTGGAAAAACGAAAAACATATTTTCATGATACTGGTTCAACTTGATATTATGATCTACTGGCATCCTTTCACATGTTTTTCCTATTGGTAATCGTGAATCTCAATCATTAATCAAGTTCAAAATGTGGAAACATAAATTATTGTCACTTTAGAAGAAATCTTCGAAAACAACTTGATATTTCAATATTTCCATATCTATAAAACTTTCGAAATAAATAGTAAACAATAACAACATAACCTCACAGTTTTTCATTCAAAATTAAAATATAACCAGATCTTTGAAGCACGTTTTTGCGAAATCAAGTTTGTGTTACCAGTTTTGAAATTTCGTGAAGTGGGGGGTATAACTCGACGGTTAACGACTTTTGTAACCGGGTTACTCGCAAAAAAATAATTTTGAAAAGATTGTCAATAAAAATATTCCATGGTAATAAGGGACATGTCGGATTACATGCATGGATTAGACAGGAGCCGTATAACCGGGGGTCTACTGTATTTCATAATTTTCAACCGAGCTCAAATACCCTGGATGAAATCGATAAGCTGAAAAGTAAAGGTTGTAATCATACCAATAGTTTCATATATCAGAGCTGTCGCTACAGAAGGCTTATTCCACAGACGTCCTTTTCCATTAAGTCCACTAGTATCTTCCGGTAATGTAGTGGTTAGCCCGTTCGCCTTTTATGCGAGAGACCGGGGTTCTATTCTCCGCCAAGGAATCACCGTGCACGTTGAAAGATAAGGCCTCGTTGATCCATTGCCAGAATTCTGTCAGAAGACGAAGAAATTTCGTCTTCTGACAGTTGACGTCAATTTCATTTTCCTGAAGATGCTAACGTCCCTCGAGTGCGAGTGATATGAGTTTGATACTAGGGTAAATAGTCGGTATGAAAATTTTCATAGCTGACAAAAAATCATAATTTCAATGAAAATTCAATTATTTCAATCAACTTCCATAATAACTTTGGCGCCAGTTAGGAAACTGGTTAGATATTACATTCTAGAAGTAGATACTCCGAGCCGAGAATAGATAAATTTGGTTACTGATAAGTCAGGACCGGCCAGTCCGATTTTCAAAAGTAAAGCAGCTGAAGATCGAGAATTGAAAGACCTGATAACGAGGTATCACCAGCCTCCCATTCGAGAAAAACAAGTTGATACCCTCTTCTTGGCGGATAGAGACGTCACACAAATATTTTCTTAGTATAACTCTGACCAGGCTGGTTCGAGTCGAGGGAAGATTGAAGCTGATCCCCGAGGAGCAATTCGGCTTCCGCCGAGGCCGGAATACGGCGTCACAGGTAGTCCGAGTTGTTCACGGGGTGAAGCAATCGTTCAACCAAGATAAGAACACAGTCATGGTTCTGCTCGATATGGAGAAGGCTTTTGATAAAGTCTGGACGGAGGGATTAGTAGCCAAATTGTGGAGGGCAAGCATGCCATTACACATGGTGAAGCTCATAGATAGCTACCTAGTTAACAGGACTATTCGGGTGCGAGTCAACGAAAGTATCTCGCCAGCTCGTCCAGTCGAAGCAGGTGTTCCGCAGGGGTCCTGCCTATCCCCGCACTTGTATTCTTTATATACGCATGACTCTCCAATGTTCCAGAAAACGAATGTTGCCATATATGCAGATGACACTGCAATATATGCGCACAAACAAGTTCAGACCCACTTGGATCGGTTAGTCGTGCCGTATCTGGAGAAGAACAAGATCTGTCTAAATCCGCAAAAGACGGAGGCGATCAACTTTTCGAGGAAGTTCACAAACGTGAAAATTTTCGAAAAGTTGAGAGTCAGAGATAGACGGGTTGATACGCAGGAAAGCGTGAAATACCTGGGGGTAACCTTAGACAGGCGCCTGAACTTCCATAGGCACCTTAGCTTGGCAATCCAGAGGGCGGGAGCAGCGATTAAACGCAACTACCCCCTCATTGCACGGAATTCCAAGCTAAGTGTGGACAACAAGCTGTTGATATATAAGCAGGTCATCAGGCCAGCGATGTTGTACGCCTGTCCAGTGTTCTGTAGTCTCAAAAAGACTCCACTGATGAGACTAGAAAGAATGCAGAACAAGGTACTTCGTATCATCACGAATAGCGATAGAAACATTCGACTGGAGGAGCTGCGAGATATGACAGGATTAGAGACGGTCACAGACCAAATTAGGAGGCTGTCTAACAAATTCTATAAGTTTTTCCTCCCGAAAAGCCCTCTAACAAGGTAAATCACCGGCATCAGGGAGCATCATGGTCAGCGCCTGAAACATGGGCTGATCTATGAGGCTCTCGACATTTTTCATGAAGTGGGTCAAACTCCTTCAATCTAGACATCCCCCACGGGGATGAGAATTGTCTCTAGTCGGTTTTTTCATGCTTTTTCCGACACATTCTATCGAGGCTCTAATAGCACGCTAATCAAATCCATATTTGCTTAAGTATTTTATTTTCGGACAAGCAACCTGCATATAAGCCTTTGGGCAGGAGATACGGTTTCACCTCTGAAAGATTGAAGATGAGGCAAACATAAATAAGAGCACCGCATAACATCGCGGATGCAGACGCCTGACCGATCCCGTCGAGTCTGTGCTTCTGTACGAGGGTAGAAGCGGACCGTTTGTCACTCGCAAGGGTGGGGGGTGGCCCGTGTATACACTTCCTGCTCCACGTCCCGTTTTTAACGTGTCCCGTCTTGTGTAAATAGTGTGTGTGGTGTCATATTGTATTTTATTTATACTTATATGTTCATTATATACACTGTATCGTTTATACAATATTTATATGTTATACTTATCTAGATATGTGACCAGAAAAGGGGCGAATATAACCTATTTTTAGTTTATTTTTATTTCTCAGTATAACTCAATAAAGGTGATACTATTTAACACAAATTTTGTCCGACCTTAATATCTTGTTCCGTTCAACAGTTGGGAGAATGGAGGGCGGGAGTGTTACGGCCGTCATCAACGCGAACCAACTTATCGTTATCACAAATCTATTTCGGAAACGTCGCCAATTCGACTCCCTTGTGAAGATGTTTCCATAGTCGTTGCTCTTTTCGTATGTTAGAAATCGTTCCATCTTCAATAGTGCCATGGAGTTCTTGATGTGTGATATTTTCCCACCATTCAGCCAGAAATCCTGCCAAATATATGTTTGTGATATACCAAGTTACAATAGAACCGTTCGATTCTGGAAGTCGTCATCATCGAAGGTGTGCCTCAGGTCTTACACCTCGAGTGCAATGCCCTAGATGTGAAGCCTCGGAATAATGTAGCGCTCCATCAATTTTTAACAACTACTTGATCATGAATCAGTGTCATCTACATGACTGAAAAACACATCAGTCGCTCTTCAGTAAATATGTTGCATTGAATCAAATGCTGTCAAAACGCGTATCAAAAGTCCAAAAAATATAAAAAATTACTTCGAAATTGCCTGTCAGCGCCGCACATTACTCCGGCGAATTCTCCGAAACGTGTTGGCATTGAGATATTTGAAATAAGAGCTTTAATAACAGAGCGTTCCGTGAAAAACGCCACAAAACATATGTCTGGCGTGAAAGGACATTACTCAGGATATGATTACGTGGTTGGGGTGATGAATATCAGCTAATAAACCGCATGTAACCGGCCATTAGACCAGCCGTTTCCGGCATTATATGTATTTGTAGTACAGGCGGTCCAACTTCTGACCTTTATCAGAAGTGCAGTATCATAATGACAGGGTTGTAACTGATGATTTTTTCATTTTTACATTTCACAGTCACCAAGACCACAATGACTGGTTTATTAGGAATTTAGTCCGCGATGTGCATACAGCAAGGATCTTTATATAACAATTTTCCATAAATTTCGTTTCGGTGTGATGTATGCCAAGGATGATTCGAGAGGAGTGTCGCCTTTTCGATAATACAATTTTCGACGGGTGTTTCACTTTCGTGAAATTTGTACACCAAATCAGGATTTCTAGGGGATTCCAGGATTTCTTCCAAGGTTTTCAGGAGGGATTTCTGGATTATATGGATTCCAAGAATATTTCTAGTAAATTTTGTACACCGGATTTCGAAGTGAAACACCCCCCGACAATTTTTTCAATATCAACATCATCACGTCTACTTTCACTTGCGAGATAAAGAAGTCTAACCTTTCAGTTTGTAATTCCTAGCACGAGAGAGAATGAGGAGTAAAAAAAATAAAAGGATAAACGGTGCACAAACTGATACTTTTTGTAGAGATCAATTATCCTCACACCATTATTTTCATTCGACGCGCGTTTTCGAAGAAAACTGATCAATTTTTTTCTCCTGGCGATGTTATCCTTGTTAGCAAAACGCTCGTCAAGTTTCGAGTTAGGGTAATTGATCTCTACAAAAACTTCGAGTAAAAATATGTTGAAGTTTGGTCTACAATTCCACATCATAGTCCTTGCTTGACCTCAGATACTTACCTCGGCTTAACCCACAAACTAGATTAATCAACATTCAATATTTCCCAGTGATTTGCATTTTTCACGTTCGAAAGTAAAATACCGTTTGTAATTCGGAGAAAAAAGTGATTTTTGTGGCTGTAATTTTTGGCGGACTCTCTTACGGATCGTCCGCCAAACTCGATACTGACCACAAATAAATCACTAATAACAACTATTCCCTTTGAGATTCAAGATTTTATCAATTATCGAATCGAACATCTTCAGAATTCAATCGGTCAGAAGTGTTTAAGCAGAATTTGAACTTATCGTACGAGATCGAGATCGTACGAGATCGAGATAGTACGAGATCATACTGAACTCACTCCTTTTCGAGGGATGTCAATGGCATGAATAAATTCAATCGGGGCTGTTTTGGGATGGAAACGATATGAAGTGACTATTGAAATTCCAGCACATGAATAATATAAAATTTTCTTACCGCACTTGCACATGATGAAATGTCTTTCAAATTGAATGATATCATTTACAATTTATTGCAGAGAAGATAGAACAAAACAGTGAACTTCTTTAACGAGGTCATTTCTAGTGTGACGCCAATATCAAGTAATATATAGCAAATACAATTTAATTATTGTCATTGAAAAGTGACATTTCTGTGTTGAGGTCTTTTCATAACTTCAAATCAGATAAATGTGATAAAAATCTGTGTATTTCGATGCGTCTATAGAAAGTATCAGTCCAGGCTCTTCGTAAAAATGCCAAAAGAGTAAAAAAACTATCGCTGCCAAGAGTTGTAACATCTTCGATTAGTTTTTTCGAAAGGGAGCAGGATAATAATGTCCCTTTCCTTTTAATAACGGCTGTAAGAGAGCTCAATTGAATACGTAGTAAATTATATTCACGATATGCAGTCAGATATTCATTTTTATCGTGTTGCAGCAGAATTATGCATAGTGTCAATGCGATTTCTCGAACGATTAAAGATAACAAAGCTCACAAATACTGCAGTATTGGATATAATAGGTGTTATACGTAACAATATC
>JAVJAQ010001246.1:175524-240181 GCA_032362365.1 Zygogramma bicolorata
CCAAACCGGAGGTGGTGTGCAATTGTTTCATTGTTCGAAATATCGTACTCAATAGAATGAACTACTACTCAAAATATCAGATTTCTAACCCCACAAAAAAATAATGGCGGCGTTTACAATGATTTCGTCACTCGAATATTCGTAATTCGTATACTTCTATTATATTCAGCACTTCACCTCAGGAACTGAAAAGATAGTTCAAAACACTGCAGCTTCCTAGGCAGCTTCATTTACACCGATTTCCAATATTATCCTCTATATTTCAATTCGTTCGTAAGTCTGGGATATATGGGGAGTTCAGTGTGTCAGAGATACCATCTGTTTCACACGATTTTAATAAATCTTCTGAGAAATCTACTCCCACTCTAGCACTTCAACGAGTAAGAAAAGTGAGTTTTCCAGCTGATCAATATTCAATTCACGCGCTTCGTTCGTAAATCAACATATTTTCACTGGCTATTTAACATTTAACAGTCGTAGATCAATCTACTCCTGTTCCATTCCAGGGTTGCCAACAAGGATGTTGAAGGACCCACAGACAAATTTCAATCGAACTGGGCGAAAAAAACTCTCTTTCTGTGTAATTTGTACGAACACCACGGCGTACATTTTTAACAAATTCACTTTTAGGTATAAGTAATACAGAGGGATTTTTCAGAAACAGCTGCTTTTTAGAGACTGCTTTTCAACCTACAATGATAACGCCTGCTACAATAATCCATACAGGCTTGAAGATTTCCTTTCTCCACATGTTTCTGCTTTCATTAGATTCAAATTATAGGAACACATTCCAAGGTAACGAATTCAACGAGTATTGGCATTTTTTTTCGTGTGAGGTTCGATACTTGCAAGGGTATGGTTCCAATTCTTTCTCGCTGCAGAATACAAGTCTACATTTCAATAAGAAGGAATGATGTTTCCAAAAAATCTAGTATGAATCATCTGCAAGAATTTGATTAATATACGTATTTCTATTCCTCATGTTTCCTCCAATGCGAAGAACAATAAAATAAAAAGTTCATTCCAGCTGAAACCACGAGGGAGAAAAAGTATTAATTCTAATAACTACTGGATTTGCATAATACGCTCGTTACCCTAGATAAAATCAGCCCGAAAAAAAGTCAACGACAACTAGATTACGAACGGGACCAAGTAACACATTTAGCCATGCTCTGCATAAAATGACTAGATTTAATAATTTTATGCTAAACCGTCCCTCGGTAGACATGCACAATATTATAAGGGGCTTTTTGCCACAGAAAATATGCGCAATTGTTTCGATGACCTAAGGCGTACCCCGTAAATGCATTTCGTAGAATCTCGTTGAATATTTTTCCAATCTCGAAATTTTTCGTTAAAATGGGGACTTTGATTGACGATTATATTAGGAAAAAAATCTTGTGTATTCAATTAAAACTAATTGTGAAATGTTATAGTGAATGAATTGCAGAACGCTGACTTTTGATGTTGCAAACTACTCACACAGTAGGATTCTACTCTAGGAGCTACTCAGTTCGCTGGAGAAATGAATAGAATCATTTGAAATGATTGAATTTTTCTTACTAGGTTCCCTCTTTATTATAAGGGTTCGTCATATATATCTTCAGGCTCATGGGTTTTCTGAAATAATTCACACAATCCAAACGAAGAAAAATATTAACAGTTATTATTTCACCCACTAATTCTGGTAAACCCATCAGCACATTCGACTATTTCGCTTTATATATCACTGTAGACCACCAAAATTTACCAATAGATCCCCAACTGAAATAGATGATTGACTTTCCTGAGAGAAAAAAAAAAAGAGAGAGAGAGAGAGAGAGAAAGAGAAACAAAGAAAAGGAAAGACAGATTGATGGCATCTCCTCTACAGGATGACTGAGAAATGAAGAGTCAAAATCGAGTGCACTTTCAACCTCATCGATTTTTCACTACAGATTTGCTACACTAATAAGAACCAGAATAGGAGCTTTGGTGGAAGGATTCGTCTAGAGAGAGAATAATATTTTGAATGCATAGAGAAAACATTGTTTTCGAATGAATTATGTTTAAACCGTTATGAACAAATGAAAGACATGTGCTTCTTACCATACGGTATAATTATAAGAGGTTAAACATATTGACTTATTGATTAAATGTGACTGACATAATTGAATAACATCAATAATTTAAAGATCAACCATTCAGTTCAGCCCACATCAACTATCACTGATCCCGTTATGTTATATATTTACTCGCACAATATCAAAATCAATCCAGCCGACTTAATTTGAAGGACTTGTTTTCAGCAGAGATGTTATGGAGCTCCATAACCGTAACCGAAACTATCGGATATTGAAAATAAAAATATATCCGTAACGGTATCAAAAGTTTCATATAAGGGCGGAGTCCAAATAAAAAATGTTGGCAGGTTTTTGATAACTTGACTATGTGACTGATTGTGATACCCTAGATTAGAAAGTACCTAGAAATGAAACCAAATTATTATATACTATTTTCATTTAACTTTAATATCTGTAACTGAGACTAACGGATGAGGCTGAATTCAGACAGATCCGAAATCCGATCGTACGACGATCCGACAGCTTTTTGATTGGTCTAAATTGGTTTAAATTTTAATTTAGACCAATCAGAAAGCTGTTGGATCGTCGTACGATCGGATTTCGGATCTGTCTGAATCCAGCCTAATTCGAAATAATAACCTATTCGTAATCGTATCCTAAACCATAAATTATATTCTTATATCCATATCCAGATCCGAAATTTCAATATTGATTCCCAATAGCACCTTTCTCAAAATTCAACTATTTTTGTGGCGTGGTCGAACCAAAATATCAATTAGAATATAAGTTCTTTTTGCATGTGATGAATGGAATGAATATCAATCATTCGTTATTTAAACCGAAATAATGAATTCAATGCTGAACAATTGCGGATTTATTATCAAAATACCAAAATGGTGTGGAGAACGTTTCACCTAGTACAAACCATGACATTCAAAATGCGACTTTTTCAATTGACTAGCCACCCAAAAATTTTGTCTTTCCGGTGTTTTTCACTCTCAGTGCGATTCAATCGCATTATTCATTTCGAATATTTTTCCATTCAAAAGCTGATGATTGGAAATAATTTTAGTTCGTAGCATACAATTGTAAATATAATATTTAGGGTTAAGTGAAAATTGAATTAGTTGACATTTTGACCATTTTTGTAAAATTGCCTGCAGGTTCTCGTTAACCAGCTAATAAACGTTTCACGTGGAACTTCCTGCAGGATGAGACAATTATACTTCGGTTGGCCAGCCGAATGGATCAACTTGTAGTAGTCTCTATACCTAAACTTTAACGAAATGCGCAAGTTGATCAAGCACGAGTGGCCACGATGCCACGATCTCACGAATCCCGGCCGAATTCCGCTTGATACCTGGCAGATAGGTATCGCCTTTTTGGGTTGGGATAATAGAATCAACTGACACTTCGACCATTTTTCAGTTACCTGTTGGGGTCTCTGACTAAACAAATGTAACCAACCTCGTTAACGTGGAACTTCTTGCAGGTATGAGACAATAAAAACCAAAAATTTACGAACGTTGTTAAATGCATCTTGCCACTCGTATCTGGAGAAAGTATGAATCTCCTAATAGTTAATCTGAAAAAAATGATACATTCTTGTAATATAAATTGAAAACCCATAGATATTTTCACGATCTTCTTTCCAGGATAACTGAACTCCATATTTTCGAGTTGAACACACTCTATTCATTAGATATCTAAGTTATCAATATTTGTTTCACTTTGAGCATGCAATTCCAGTATATTTTTGGAACATGTGAAAACCTAAAGATCCAAAATCCTGCCGCTGACCCAAAATTCACATCAATAATGATGGACTACTTCAATTCACAGGACTACAGAAATATTGCTCACTTGTGTTTGTTTTGAACGCCCAGGCGGGATGATCTCTCGTGCAAATATAAAAGCATATGGCTCCGGGAGTCGTCACAAAACTTTCAGTTTCGCGGTTCCAACTTTATTGTCTAGCACGATTACACTGCCAGTCGAGTTCGACTAAGTTGCCTGTGTAGCGAGTTCGTCAAAGTCTGCCTCTGACAATATTGATCATTCAAATGAAGGATTAACTAGAGTTGTAAGCTCTCGAATTTGGTTAGTTCATCGATAACTAATAACTCGTGATTCCCACTATGTAAATATAATTCTCGATATAATTGTTGTTCGATCCGTTAACCAGCTGACGAACGTCAACATTCAGAAGTTTAAACTTGTGCGAGCAATGGATTAACGAGGCCTTATCTTTCAACGTGTGAATCCCAGCACGGTGGCCCTGCGGGAGATCGAATGAAAATATATTTCGACTAACAGCAATATCCTCCACTGAGCTACTTTCTAAAGAAGTCTACTGTCCTATGAATTCACAAAAAATCGGGTATTACAAAGTTGTGAACAGATGTTGCAAATTTTATTCTCACTCGTTTGCTGTTCGATGGACCATTATTATCATATATTCGTATGATCATCTGTACTATCATAAAGAATAGAGCCTTCTTGAAACTTCAAGGTAACACCCATCAATATGTCAATATCTTTCACTTAGCTTCAGTGCCATAATCTATAAACCAGTATAGAAGTTCATTTCTGGTATTGGCTTCCGATGCAAAAACGTGGATCGGATTTGGAAAAACACAATAAGCGGCTTTTTCATGATAAATCGTGTTCCAGAATGAAACCCTTTCTAAAAAAGCTCAATAACCCAAAACCAAACTAAGACATGGCCACATTTTCAACAACTATCTCAAAAATCCAGTCTTTCAGGGGGCAGAATGACCCTTCATGAAACATGTTCAGGGCGATGCTGCTATATGAAATAATTACTCCAGCACCATGGAAATCCGCATTTCCCATTCAACAATGGAAAGTTACGACCAAATATTCTTATACGGTTTTTTTTCAAGATCCTGAAAAACTAATCACGAAGAACCCAGGCCCTCCTATAATAATTTTTCGGCAACTATCATACAGATTCTGGCAACTCAAAAAACTGGCTTCCAGTACTATAATTTTTGTACGGCACTCGGTTTCACGTGATGAGTTTTCAGAATCTATCATCTCAAAGAAAGCCATATAAAAATATTCGCTAGTAATATTCAATTTTTCGATAGAAAATCCAGTTTTTTCCTGTATTTAGTTAATTGTACCGCTAAAAAGTGACGGTATGGTGCTATAAGTTATTGTTTCATATAGCTGCATTCAGAACATCATTCATGCCAAGTCATTTAACTCTGTAAAAAACTTGAATGGGCTTGTGTGTGTTGTATGGGCTTGTGTGTGTGCCATATAATTTTACAATCCAAATTGAAAAAAAATCAAGTCACCTAATCATTTTCCTGAAATAGGTGTTGGAATACACACCTCACACGGTGATACTTGGGGTGGATTTTCCTGAAATCCACGTTAATCACAAGTTATTTCACAATTGCCACTGTTTGTGGCATCACCTCCTCAGACAAGCTCTGAGGTGAGCATAATCCTCGTCATTCTGTTCGAGTAGCAGTTGTGTGAAGTTACCACCACGTGGTTTTAGAAACCATGAAATATACTGCAGAATATCAAACAAAGAAACAGTTGAGAGATAGGGAATTGGAAGGAGAGTAAAAAGTAAGTGAACTCGTATCCGGATACACAATAGCTATGTTCGAAAAATTGTTCCGATACTGAAGTGGAGCTGGAGAGGAGTGCCTGTAGATCATTCCAAAAGCTTTCGAAGGGACAATAAACGAACGAGAATAGGAGTATATTGGTGCCTGTCAAAGTCAAATTTGTCAACAAGTTTGCGTTGAGTTGTTTTTGTGAAACTGAATTGTGATGAAGATCAAAATGACCCAATATAATCTTGTGGTTAGTTTTGCTCGAGACTTATTCAAAACACATCAAAACAGTTAAACTGCGCATGTGATGAGGACGTTGAATAATTTTACGACATTATTCAAAATAAAATAAATTTTTAGGTTATATACTCATTCAGTAGATCACAAAAAGAAATGAAAATAGTATACCGAAATATAATTCTTCGAATAGAATGGACATAATGACATGAAATATCAAGTGGTACATGAAAAATTTATACCTAGGAAGATTATATAACTATCGTAGAGCCACTAAATCAACATTCTACTAGTACTCTCCATTCTGAACTGGCAGAAAATGTGGCGGGCACCAGAAGATGTCAAATTTTGTCGATTTCGTTTTTATGTAAAAATATTCATGTTTTGAACCAGATATTTTTTGGAAGAACCATATTCCTCATTCCTGTTTCCAAATCGCCTCTTTCGACGTATGGTAGAAAATACGACAGTTTCTCATATTTTCGAACTTTTCAGTGATACACTTTCATTGATTGATTTCTCAATCAGTTTCAGATCTTTCAATATAATCTCATCAAGAGAGGGTTTTTCAGAATTCTGAATCTTGATAAAAATCAATTTCCATTCAGATTGGCCACTAATATATTTCAAGGGTAATGAGAAGCTTTCAATGAAAGAAACGCAAAATCTCTCAGCTTCTTTGAACGTCCACCAGAGCTTTAATCCATCAGTCTGGAATAGAAGAATCTTGATTCAGTGTTCCACTTCAGTGGTGGAGTTACATGTATTCACCTTATACTTGATTTTTCATGCTTCCATTAAGAACGTCAATATGTATCCTTTCCATTTTTCGTTTTATATACCCATTCAGTTCATTATATCACGAAATGTAAATCGTACTCCGAAATACATTTGTTGAGGTGTATTGGTGAATAAAATTGAGATCGTCAATATATATCGTAATTTCTCTTGTAACAAATGAAATGATGACTAGAACCGAATTGATCAACTGAATGCTAATTTTAGATTTTTAGAATTTTCAATGGATATTTTATAATTCACATAGCATGAGAGTAAACAAATATTTTATGAATTTAGAGTCTAATTTTCAGCTCAATCTCCTCGATTCGAAGCAAAAGGCTTCACTGTGACTCCAACTAAGCTTTGTGAGGCTTCAATAGAGAAGCAATGTATAATTCTCCAAAGTGGAAGAGATGACAAAAAAGGCCATTTATAATAAAGAGCTTTCAATTCCTCGCCATTTTCCAGTGGATTTTGTTTTTGCGATTTTATAAAAAAAAAAATTCAATTACGAAAACATAAAAAACTAACCAGAAGAAATTTCCAATTTTTTTTTTAAAGTTGCAGGGCTTGAAAATTTGTAAAAGTATGAATGCATGTAACGCCAGTCACATACAGTAAAGGAATGTACACCTTTTCGTGAATATTTATTTTTTGTTCGAATCGAAAAGTAAAATTCACTCGAGAACTTTTTCAAAGTTCAATGTTCATCACGTCCTCGACTTTCGCCCATGACTCATGAGATACAAGTTTTTCTCTTAATAATTTAGATGCGCATCTCGTTCTCCTTGGTTTGCGATGTATTCACCGAATATCACAGGGTTTCTTTTCATTTGAACCTGAAGACATACAAAAAACTATTAGCCTTTTTCGATAAATTCATTTTCACGCGCTTTTAGGTCTCTGATGGGCTAGCAACCGCTGAATGATTAGAGCAACTCCAATAACTGGGTTCATCAAGAGAGATTAAACGACAGAATGTTATCTATTCAACGTCGAGTTAACGAAGTGACGAAGAGAGAAAAATAAACAGAATGTGGCACCAGTTCCCGACTTTCAGAACAACCTAAATCACTCACACCATGAATATTATTACTGTTGAATTATGCTGCAGTTGTGTTTATACTCTTCTGGCCTGCGAGGCTACGATAAATTACTGTTATTGCAACAAGTGCATATAGCGTTGAAAATGATCAACTGTTTGGAGAGAAAACGAAGAATGAAGATAAACTAACATAAACAAGCGCAAAGAAGCTGTTTCATCCATTGAAATATCGCTGAATTTCCTAGCATTTCGTAAAGTATGACGTCCCTTAAATTTTAGTGGTGGACCACTCATTCCAATTATCCAATGGATTCGGTTGACTCATTGCTACCTATAAGAAAAATGATCAATCTTCGAAATATACGACTCACTATTTGATACTGAAAGTTAGGGTTAGTGCTGCATCGAAATATAAATTGAGCGACCAACCGTATTACCTATAACGAACCTTCCTACGCATCTAAGGAATGCTCAGGGCAGGTGGTAAAAAACTTGAACGCTCATTATGATGTTCAGCAGTAATAAAATCCCTCTTTTACCATTTTTATGGTATTCATTCTGTACTGTAGATAATCTACAGTAAAAAAAATAATCTGCGGCCCTGTAGCGCTTTCGTGATGGAATTCGATAAAATCATTAGAGAATATGAAGTGATATTACTAGTACTAGATTGAAAAAATCATATATTTCATAGTATATTTCTAGAAAGGTATCTCGAGGAACTGCTGCTCTCAATAATACCTTCTACTCGAAGCTTCGAAATCTCTCGACTCATCGATTCATTTCATTCACTCAATAGCTCTAATCCAATTGGCCGGAAGAGTTGATAACAAAAACTTCGAGCAACGGCCGAACTCTGCCATTAGAAATACCGCATCCATCACCAAACATAAAAAGTTACCGAAATGGATCTGATTCGTACGAACAATGAGATCGATTCCATCATCAGAATTAACTGTCGATTAAATTCCGAACGATTACATCTACCGAATTAGAAATCGTCGAGTCATAAACTTAGCAGGAATTGCTCATTCATCTAAGGAAAATGTATAATGGCTGCGGTTAAGTGTGTCAACGCAAGAAAAAATCGAAATTTACCGGTTTCGAGAAAGGAAACCGCGGCGAGAACGATCTGGGCTTGCTACTATGAGTTATTATCGTTATCACAAATAGTTTGCTAGATAATGTTTGTGCGATAATCAGTGAGATCTAATATAATGATTCATTCGTTCTGCATTTTATCAAATGAATGATATATGCAGGTACGCGCCTATCTATGGGCGAGAGTTGAAAAAAAAGACTTGCTGAAGTGGCTGTTTCCGCGTTTGATCAAGCATTCCAAGGATTTGTAATTCACCTGAAGAAAAAATGGATGTGTTATTCAGAGAAAAAGGGTTTTGTTTGGCTAGTATTGTTGGCAGACTATGGGCCGTTTTGGTCGCCACACAAATCATTTTTCTTTCTCTGACACAATACTAAATTGAACATGTCTGATTCGAAATTAGAAACACATTATGGAATGTATTCACAGTAAGTGAAGGAAACCTTCGGAAAGCGTTTCACGGAAAAGAGTTTCCCTAATGCAAGATACTCCAATTATGCTGCCAAAAATGATGTATTCAACTAGTAGTATAGGATTATAGATAACATAGTCGAACCCGAACCGCTTTTCATGGCTTCGATGAATAGGATACGAAATAATGTACATCCTACTTCAGGAAATTGCTTCTGATGTATGTAGGCGCGAAATTTTCCAGATATTTCCATTTTTTTGCGAATATGAGTAAGGAATGTTGGGAAGTAATGATGCCACCCCTTGTAGATCCGTTATTCATTGTTCCTTCACTTGTGAGAGAAATATTAACAATATTTGTATGTGTGATTGATATTTTAGAAACATTATTCTGGTTATTTCCTAACTAAACTGATTATCATCTCGGTAGAAGTTGTGTCAGAAACGTGAGAATACTTGAGAGTCTTTTTTATACCCAAATTTATCTTCGATATCAAAGATAAAAAGTCGTTCCTTGTCCGCACAGGGCTCTGCTCTGGGTACACTCATTGAAGTGTTGGATGAGGAAGAACCAATTTTGGAACATAAGTCTTTTTTATGTAGGGTGTATTCTGTTAATCTCAGATAGAAATAGATCATGCAATTCTGAAAAGATATTCTCGTTACTATTTCTACTCGATGCCACAGTTTGACTGATATAGTTATTTATCTATCAAAGACCTACAGGAAATTTTGGCCTTGAGGGCGACGGTCAAATCCGAAAATTCATTTATATTTTTTTGATAGTTCAGAGGGACACACTGAAGAACTTGAAATGTTAACTCTATGACGACGCGGGCAAAAATTAAGTTGGTAAATAGTAACTAAAATTCGCAAACGCGCTAAGGAGTCGGATTGACGTTGTTTGCACGTTAAATTAACATGAATTGGGAAGTTACTCGCTCATGAATTTTTTTTTTCTTCTTTCAGTAAAATATAGTAGTGTAAATCGGTTAGAAGTAGTTATCAGTGGTGTAGATATTCAATGCTAACATATGAAAGTGTTCTTATGAAAAAATTTCAAGGAATTTCACTGAATAAATTGAGGTAAGTTTTCACGTTTGGATCTCATATTCTATTATTTTGATGGAAGTGTCGTCTCGTTGTTTGTCTGGATGTGAATCTAATTAAGATTCGCAGAATGGGTATGTATCAATTTTTACATTCTCCAAAGACGAGAATTTAAAAAAGAGTTGGGTGTTTGCTGCACCTCGTAAAGACTGAACTCCATCTCGGTATTCAGCAGTTTTTTCTGCTCATTTTCAAGAAAGTGATATTATTGAATATGATATTTCAACATTTCCTAACGGGTCAATTCAAAAACACTTGTTGAAATTCCCAAAACTAATCAATGATGCAGTTCTATCAATTTTTCCTAAGTTTCCCAAATATCTTTCGAAACCTTCAGTTTCAAGAAATGATCCTGATCAAAGAAGTTAAAACCAAATTTCTATTCATAAGCAGTTAGTTGGAAGGTTTGGAAAATCTGATAAAATTTAAAGTGTTAACCAGTTAGCAAATGAGTTAATGAAATTGAAAATTGATAGTTGAAAAGTTCACCAGATAAATAATAATTGAATTATACTTCAAACAAACTGATGACTACAACAAATCAGGATTCACTCAAGTTAACTACTCAAATAGACGGTGGTATAGGCTGTTCTGGGTAAGAATTAATTGGTATTCAATGATGTAAGATGGATTCATCCAATTGATACGAAACAAAGTAGATGGATATATTTTAGCAACATATAAGGACGACTTATTCCAGAATGTTGAAAAAGCACTCGATTTTCCGGAAAAACTTATGGAGAAGAGCTTGAAACGCCTAGATGAAGAATTGAATATATCCTACGAAGACCGTTCTTCGAATTCCTGAAATCATGAAATCTCAGTAGATCAATATATATATATATATATATATATATATATATATATATATATATATATATATATATATATATATATATATATATATATATATATATATATATATATATATTATAATGTTGTAGATAATTTAATTTCCTATTATTCATAGACTTTTCAGAATTTTTGTCGTTTTACCTTATGAAAGATATTTACAGATTCACAGCGACTTTCTGCTGATCTGCATGTTTCTCCAAATAATGATTTTGAGAATAATAATTAGATACGTGATTGATCAAAACAGAACATTACTTCAGTATTGAGGCAAAGTTGATGCCAGCTCGTATAGTTGTTTTTGAAAAATGCATGTTTGAGAAATCCATAGAAAACCCAATGATTTTCTAATTTTCTAACCAATTGTATATATATATATATATATATATATATATATATATATATATATATATATATATATATATATATATAATAAGAATATTTTCTGTTTCTAGCATTTCACACTTTACTCATAATTGATTATTCATTATGGAAAGTCATAGCTCAACACAGCGACATCGGACTCCCAGTTGCATAAATGCGGCGTTGCAAATTCTCTGGTCACTACTTGAGCTTGCGGAGGCTGTGCCGACACTATTAGCGTAGTGTTGCTAAATTGACTTCTCCACCAAACGGTCTACCGGCTTTTCCGAAAGAATCGCGTGGTGCAAAAATATGTTATAATAATAGTATATATCACCACGAGTCAATAATGATAGCTATTATTCTCGAGAACCCGTCAGCGGCGAAGGAATAATATTCCGAGAGAATAATAGTCATTATTGTGACTCTATTTCATCTACGACTAAATTATTTATCACAACTGAATGATTCTTCAGTTTTGATTCATCTCAATACCACTACACGAACAATACCTGACACTTCGGAGTTTGGTTATGTCGTTTTCATCGTAATATTCAATTCGAGAAATTTTGTGATAGGACCACTAGAGGGAATAAAGACTATTAGTAATAATCCCTCGCCATTATTCGCTAAGGGAATAATATATGGCATTATACTGCAGAAACCATAAGTATAATACTTACACATCATGTATTGGTCGTAAATAAAGAAAATTAATTGATAACCCATATCCCATGGAATTGATTCATAAAGATGGTAAAAACCAAATATTATCTACTGTTTTTTGAAAGGAATGTAATTCATTTTATGTTATACCAGCCACCAGCCCGTCTTCACACGAATAAAACATGGTTATTGTGGGTTGGCCCTAATATCCCTAGGAGGTAGACATATACCATCGGGGACTTTTTTGTAGACCTTTCTAAGGGGTACTATGTTACATTATTTTGATCTATCTCACATGGTTTGTAATGTAAGCACAAAAAATTGTTTATTTACCATATCACATTAGAAACCTCTTGAATGATCACTGTTTCTCCAATATATTTTGCATATATTATTATACTGTATTACTGTATTATTCCGCAGTTTTAAAGATCTGAGCATACATAGGGACAGACAGACAAGACCTCTTTTCAAGCATCCTTAATCTACTCGGGCAGTAGAGCCCAGGTTAGGAGATGCCGCAGCATTCTGGGGCTTCTTACTGACTCAACGGTAGCGCATTTTCTATTTCAACTGAAAGGAAACCCAGAAAATCTCACTTGTTGATTGATGTATTCGATAAAGTGATCCCATATAGAAGAGTATCTACTTAGCGGTAAAATTAGGAAAAAAGCAAGGGAGCGAAAATTTATATAGTTTCATAATAATTCTTGAACTGTTTCTCATCAGGAAAACTCACGAAAAACAACCCGAAATACATTGATGAATTTTTACTTTGGAGACATACCAAAAAAGTGTTGTGAATTATGTATTCGAAAAGTGGTTTCGATCCATTCGAAATCAGGGAGTGAATTGTGAATCGAATTCATTTAAAAATCATTCATAATTTATCAGATAATCCCCTTATCTTTTCATAACTCACATCGATAAAATGCAATTCGAGTCCAACGAATACAAAATAATACCTGTCCAACTCCAAATTTTATATGTATTGAATAGTTGAGCTAGATTGAACGAAACTTTCATACACAAGCAGTATATCCACAATTATCATCCATTCATATTTTTTCTGAAAACATTACAAGATTCTCCAATATCTCATTTCGACATCAAAATTGGTGGGGTTTTTTCTATGACTGTTTATCCGTGAGTACTGGTAGTCCACAAAAATCAACACTGAACCAACACATATTTCGTAATCTACATTCCGACAGCTTCTGTCCCCAATACTGAACTCGAAAACTGCTGGATGCCATCCTGAGATCAATTCGTTTTATTCCATTTCTTCATACACAAACTACAATCGGTGATTTATTTATTTCTGGTAAACGCCGTGACCATGGTTTTCATGGAATATCAGTCGTTCTACCTTCAGCAGTACAACTGTGGTTGATACTTCGAGTACAATCTTCATACCAGAGAAAAAATACTCATGATGAAACTAGGTCTGGAGTATTATTTCATTTCATTATTGTATTCTAAGTTGGAAAAGATAGGATAACAATTTGGAACGTTGTGGTCAGCCACGTATTTTCGTATGGCTGAAAATAAAATACAGAATATTGCTCTTGCGGGAAATTCCCCTTTGTCAACTCCACTTGCTCAAATGCTGGAACTTCAGCGAAATAATTATTCATTAGTTCGTCGCAAAAGACCTCTAATTGCCGACTATGAAGTTTTCATTTGAATTTCGTTTGAGAAAAGAGAATTTTCTGAATATAAATAAATACTAAAATGCTGGCTCACAGTATGAGGCGAAAAAGCGAGTTTCATAAGTATGAAAAAAGAACCAAGTATGTCAAAGGAAAAAGTTCTGTTGTGTGAAACTGGAAAGCATAAGCCAAGCCATATTGGAAGGAAAAGCAGTTCAGGAGTATTATTAAATGATGAATGGTACCCAATTGCGTTATGGAATTATGAGTGAAAAGTTTATCCTTGATTGAAATACTTGGTAAAACTAAATTGGTAGGAGACTGTTGAAATTTTCGTAAATATTTCCAAACTTTCATTTAGTGTACAATTTTTTTAATGACAGGGGGACTTGCAAGCAGTTCGATGCCGAAAGCAACTGCTAACGATGGAAACTTTATAACTTATATATTGTTACGATATTTCCTTGGGTTCCTTTATTAAAACTCCAAACAACACTAACTACTTTTATTACAACTCTTTATCACAACACAATATAATACATTCACTCAAACTGCTCAGGTAAATTATTCAACGCTCTGTACTAAAACTCAGAAAAACTCTATACACTTCGACTGCTGACTTAGCGATACCAAAGCTCTCTCTTCTCTTCGACTTCTGCACTTAGCAATACCAAAGCTCTCTCCACTAGAAACTCTGATGAACTCTCTGATAAAAACTCTCCCAAAATTCCGAATCGTCTCCGTATATACACTTGCTCACGCCAATGGAGAATCTTACAGTCAAATCTCAAATGATCGAATTTTCTACGCGAGCCGAGATATCGCAGGTAAACAATCTTCCTTCGACCCCTCATATTATTTTGCGTTGACGAGCGACAGGGCCGGCGCTAGGAAATTCCGTAACAATATAGGTTAGGTTAGGTCAGAAGTGAGTGGGTCTGTTCGGCCCTCCACTGCAACCAACAAGGGTTTATTGTGGCTCACACCTATTCAAACTCGACTAAATAAACCCAGCTTCTCAACGAAGCCGATAGTTTGTATGGTGAGTGATCTTTCAGGTCAGATGGTAAGAGTGAAGCCTTTCCAAACTCTGAAAACCTGATTCGGTCCGCAGCGGGGCAGGCACAAATTATGTGCTCTGCTGTTTCATCATTTTCCAGACAGACGACACAGGCTGTCTTCTGACAGTCCGATTCTCTGCATATGATGATTCAAATGACAGTGACCTGTGAGAAGGCCAGTTAGACATCGTAGTTCGTCCCTACTGTAGTCCAACAACTATTTGGTTTCCGACTTCGAAGGGTGAATAAACGCCTTGGAATGAGCCAATCCTGGAAGACTTTGCCAGAAGTCCATAAATCTTCTTGCCATCCAGGTATTCAATGTTTGTTTGGCAAAGCCTAAGGCGATGCCAATGACAGGTTCTGGTCCGATGAAGCTGCTTGCACCCCCCTTCTTTGCAAGAGAGTCAGCAGCCTCATTGCCTTCCAGGCCAGTATAACAATATATACTATGATTCTGAAGCATTGGTCGAACAGAGTATCGAAAAAAATAGTCACTTCGGGTTGGAACGAAGAGCATGCCACATCAAGTGGAACTTGCGTGCTGACTCTTCAGCCAGAAAGGCTGCCTGTCACAAATTATAGGTGTGTTATCGACAAGACACTACCAGCTAAGACGCCACCTCTTCAGAATAGGGGCAACAGGGTCAAGATGAAAGCGTGTGCAACATGTCATATGTGCCTGCCCTGCATACTCATCAAGAAGATCCATGTTCTGCGAGTACCGACTCGACTTATTGGACACAAGAAGGATACTCCCTGACGATAATTTCAAGTACTTCAAAAAAGTAAGGCTGATACATCTCCCGAGTTTGATGCCTTAGCTAATGTGACCTTCCGTTACAGTCGCAATATCTATACACATCTGGGGAGTAATGAATAATTCGAAACAATATGAGAAATAAAGACGAAAGTAAACCGTTTTAATGGCAATATTACGATAGGCATTGAACACATACTCCCTATGATCAATCAATTGGGAAGGGGTTGAATCTGTTAGCGAGACAACAACTCAGGATATTCGTTTCATTTGAATTTTTTTAGCCGTGGTCTGCAGGTGGTGGACATTATAGAATGCGATGCGGCAATCGTTTATGTCATCTTTTAGTCGCAGTTGGGAACATAATATCTACTGCAGTTGTAAACGAAACTTATGGTCTACAGACTGCATACCACTGCTAAAAAACCCAGAAGCAGCTACTGATGGGTTTTTGTCCGAGTTTGGTTCTCAAAAAGTAACCAAATCTTACCTTCATTTGCCGAGTAGTTCTTTTGGATACGGTACATACCTGAAAAAAAGTAATAGAAATTAGTACCTATTTTATTGAGTAATAAATTGTGAAGTATTAAATTGTTGTACGGTTAAAATATATTTTTAGTTGTGCGCCTGGAAAGTTAATTATGTATTGAAATTATTTCATTTTTCCCATTGAATTCATTCACTAATCTGATTTTTCAATTCAATATGTTTCGACTTATTTGCATTATATCATCTCTTCTCGTTACTATTTCAATTCTGTTAAGACCCAGGATAACGCTCATGAATATCTGAGAGATAATTGGATACATCTTTTCCAACCTTCCACGTAACCGAATCACCTTTTTACCTGATACGCTCATGTTCAACGGAGTGTTGAACCATTCATTCTCAGAACTGTCCTCGTCGAGTATATCACTCCTTTCGACTAACGGTTTGTTGAACTTCTTAACTGTTAAGTCATTCCGTAGTCCAAAAACGTAGAATAAGAATTACATAAATGAATGCAAGGATAGTCTGAATATATGAATCATTGTTGTATTTGTGAAATCAAATACAATTATACTATAACTAATATTAGGACTCGATGGATACGAGGTACCAAAGTCATAGCAGCCAATTTTTTTTCTTCGTCTAAATTGTCTAAAATTGTCTGAAATTGTTCGTTTCATTAACCAGCTGACGAACGTCAACCCTCAGAAGTATAAACTTGTGCGAGCAGTGGATCAACGAGGCCTTACCTTTTAACGTGCGATTACCCAGCACGGTGGCCCGGCGAGGATTCGAACCCCGGCCTTCCGCTTGATAGGCAGATATGCTAACCACTACACTACCGAGACCACATACAAAAAAAAAAATTGAGTTTCATTCATTCAGTGAAAGACTGTTCAATAATCTTGACTTCATTTGTATAAGACATTAGTCTTATAGCTTGCTATGAAAAAGTGGGAGAATTCTCTGATACAGAAACAGTTTCCTGTACGTTTCTCATTAACAATGTGTTTAAAAAATATCGGCAAGCGTTTTTCTACAGAAAAGCTACCTCAAGCTAGATTGAAAAAAATCCTGGTTGAGGTAGCTACTGTTAAAATGCTATTACACGGCATGTGGAATGAGAATCATCAAGTATCGGCTAGTTCGATCCAAAATTTTCTGATACTCCATATTTCATTATGATGTATTGTCAGGGGTGTACATGAGTCAACCAGCAGCGCCTAATCGCATGATTCAGTAGTTAAACACCTGGCGACGACTAGATTATGCACATTTCGACGACTGCTGACTGCGTATGGATTATTATCCTATTTTTTCCTCTCTCAGTCGAAAAAGGTGTTACGAATACAATAAAAAAATACTCTATTTTGAAGAAATATTCAGTTCAAGTCATAAGGATTTTTAAGAGCAAAAAACAGGATTTCCAATAGATATTAGGGATTTCTAGTCATATTGAAACAGAATATAAAAACCATTTTAATCTTACATTCGAATATATAGTTTTTGTTCAAAATTTCCCACAAAACACCATCATCATAAGTTTGTGCATATTCCTTCAAAATTCTGATAAAAAAGAGTAATGATTGAATGAGTAATAAATTTTCATCCATAACTAAACTTTTGTAGAGATTTCACTATCTCAATAACTTGTGTGAGGTGCCGACTTGATAACGCCGTCTAACCAGTTCTTCATGTCTCCCAGAACTTGAAAACTAAGGTCCAGTTTTCAAATATCAAAAAACATTTGAATATAATAGTTACGTATGAAAATTTTACACTTGAGAAGTGAGGCTCCGCCAAGTGTTCTACCACCTGAATTTGTAATTAGACACTGACTCATAAACACCCTTGATAGTTGATCACATTAGAATACGAGCCTTTACGAAACGATGTAATGTATCGCCAAGAGCTGTATTACCAAAATCGCAAATTGCAAACCAGGTAAATATCGATTCAATTCAGCATTCATTTGACACAATTTCACTATAACAATTTTGAAAGAAAAAAAAAACAACAGTTTTGCTTAAGCGTTCCTGACAGAAACAAGAAGGAAAACAAAGTTTCACAGACTCTGAACATCTAAACGATTTCTGTCACTAACAGGGCGTAGAAACAAAGTAGGCAACTAGAAGGTGAAAGAGCTATAATTATAGTTATTGTTTCATGTCGTCTGTTGTCTGAAACGTCGAACGGTACTCCTAAATTATCGTTGACCTCAAAGGAATTTAATAAAACAGAGAGTTTTGTGAACTGTTCTTGTTATTGTTTTAAATAAACTGCCTCCATAATGAATGTATTTCTCTCTCTGCTTTGTGTGCATCAAACTGGAACTTTTGTCATAGTTTCAGTACCGTTAGCAGCCATTGGATATTATATTCAAATGATTCTGGAAATACTAGACCACACAAAAAAGGGGAAAATGGATTCTGAATAAAATGAATGACTATTAGTATCAACAATTCAATCATCGGATGGAATATCAAATCAAATCGTATTTCACCTGAGAAAGGAATTCGAGATTTCGAAGAAATTTGTCGTTGTTCACAACCACATTGTGCGGAGACCTAAACATTAATAAGTTTTCAAACAATTTGATAGCAAAAAAACTTCAAAATATGCTTGATTCTTTCCAGCTCATATCGATTGTCACACAGCCTACCAGGGTGGCAAAAAACGAAACAGTTATTACCAGCATTTCAACCATAGACTAAAGGTAAGCGTCCATAGGTACGCATCGTACGTATCGTACCGATCCAACAAAACCGAATTTTAACTCTAAAAAAACGTCCACTGACCGGCAGCGGACGGATCGCACGTATCGGTCTGTCGGTATGCCGATAAATTGATGAAGGAGCAACTTTTCCGACTGGTGCGGATGACGTCATGCGGATTGCCGATAAATGGACGCATGTTGCAACAGCTAGTAACTGCTAGCCTCACAGATCATTTAAATTTTGTTACATTTCGACACTAAGTACACACACGTGCTTCAATTATAATTGGTATTACGCATATCATGGACATTGCAAGACTAATCACAATTGTACAAGAGTACGAAGAGTTGTACAATTTAAAACACCCTCATTATTCGAATCAACAAAGACGAGATAATATTTGGGAAGAAATTGGAAAAAGATTGAATCAAACTGGTAAGTTTATTCATATTTCAATATATGTAAGGTACAAAATTTAGGTACAAAATATTCAGTTAACTGTATCATAGAGTCACGTGAACCTCCTTCCAGCTCGAACTCTCCTTAATTCCATTCCCTAAAGGAATATGATCAGCAAATCGTAGATCTAGCAATTTCGGACCACAAAAAACAAATTATCGAATGAACCACTGAACCCCCAACTGAAAAAAACGATAAGAAGTCTTATTCTTCAGAAATATAAACTAAAACTGAATTCGCGAGTTCAAAGATCTGCTTTTGAAGTATCCCATTGATAAGTTTCACAGCGAAAACAATGAAAATTTTTAACCCAAACATTTTATTTGAGCATTTTTTATTGTAATTTGAAGATACAAATCCAAAAAAATATAAAACACCTAGAAAACTTGCAGAAAATAAAAACAAGGTCAAACTACCGCAGCAACTAATTGAAAAATCATCTTTGAAAATACTTAACTGGTTACGTAAAGTTAGTCTCGATCCGGATATCCAGAATACATACAGATTAAGAAAGAGAAATCTTCAAAATAAATATAAAGAATCACGAAAAGATGTATTTCAGTAGTTTGTTGAATAGTGCAGACAATTCAAATTAAAAATGTGGGAACTTATCAACAATAAATCGAATAAACAGAAATGTATAAACACAAACATAACTTTGAAAATAAATGATAACCTTAATAATTATCCTCAGTTGATTATGAATGAATTTGGAAATTTTTTGCAAAGTCAGTCACTGAACTGGTGCAAGCAATGACCCAACTGGAAGATGATGTACCAGAGCTGCATTTCCTGGAAGGAACTCGTTCTTCAATGCTTACGATGTGAAAAATATCATACTCGGATTGAAAAATTTAACCTGTACCAGTGAAGATGAAATTCCAATCAAACTGATAAAAAGTTGCATGGCAGAAATAACTCCATATCTTACAAAAATCATAAACCAGCCTATGCTCTCAGTAAAGTCTTCCTATAAATTGAAACTAGCAAAAACAGTTCCCTTATTCAAGAAAAGTGATCCACAACTTACTGAAAATTATCAAGCCATTGCTGTTTCAAGTCCGTTCTCAAAAATAATGGAAAAATCTGTATATATCATACTCATGAACTACTTGAATGAATATAAAATAATGACTCCTTGCCAGCATGGTTTTCGTGAAGGTCACTCCACTGACACCGCATCTTATGAACTAGTTCATCATCATCATCGGAATAATAGTCAAGATGAGTGAGCATCTGAAGAAGCTAGCCACTCGCGCTAGCGAAACGTCAGGAAGAAATTCCAAAGAACGACGGCCTTCAAACCAGAAGAGAAGTAGTAATAATGAGCTGGATTGATAACTACCTCTGTTCCAGGCTGAATAAATGTTTCTTTGCTATTTCAACTTCGATTATTTACCTCAATGCGAATAAACTAGGAAAAAGTTGAAGGCTAGAATGCTTTTACAAAGTTTTACAGCGAGAAAAACTCTCGATGAAGGTTCACCTTCAAGAAAAGAAAAAAATCATTACATTAGTAGGAATATTCATTTTGAAACTACTGCTACACACAAAAAATGATCTAGATAACTCCCAAAATCACTGATATACATTCCTACGATACGCGTGAGTCATAAAATATGTGCCAAGAAGCACAACCCTGTTATTTTCGAGAAATCACAGATGAACTGCTCTTACAATCATCGTGAATTCACGGACTACTGCCAATCAAATTGAACATCTTGACATTTGTCATTTCTTTTATGTGTCCACAGTTTATTATCTGATTCATTTCATATTGTACTGAGATGTCGCTATTTTTAAATTGATTTTGAATTGATTTCGATTTTTAACTTCTGAATTCTTTCTCTTTCTGGTATTTATTGTACTTTTCCAATCTGCACTGACTGACGAAACATATCCATTTCTTTGCAAGTGGCTAATATGATAATAAACTAGTTGATTGATTGAATATTTGACAAAATCAAGAGGCACTAATGGAGCTTTCTCTCGAGAGATCTTTTTATGCAATATAACTCGCGAGTTATCGATATGAAATAAAGAGAGACGTTGAATTACACAGTCATTTTTTCCTGAAAAAACAAGCTACTTCAACCCTACTATAAACAATGTTATAATATTCATCGGGAAGTGCATTGTTCTCTGGGTCATTATAGACTCTCTAAATTACATACCAACTAATCTACATACTATAGAGTACACATAATACACAACTGAATACCCAACTCATTCAAATATTCCTTCAAAGATATTTAACACAAAAAATCTGCCACGGAAGAAATGTACAACAAAAATACAAGACAAAATGTTCATTGGATTGTGACAAAACTTTGAATTCATTTTTTGGGTTTTCTCTCTCCTGGAAATTGAAAAGAAAAAGCTTCAAATTCTTCTTAATATCTGTTTTGAGGGCAAATTGACTGATTATTTTGTAAGTTACGTATCGTATTTTTATGAGTTTGGAGATTGAATTAAAATAATATATTAAAAATGCATATACTTCCCTTTGGCAACGTTTCGGAAGCAATTCTGCCTTTTTCCAACCTCCTTTGAAAATGTATAATTAGATGAGAATTTTTGGTGAGTAGCGTCAAAATATGACACTTGCATGATTAATTCATCAATAGCTATACAAACTGTTGATTTCGACACAACCTACTTCGAATTAAATCTTTCCAGTTCAACTTTTTTTCCAGAACAGAAAACCACTAAGTATTGATCCATACTAAATGAACAAGTAGCAAACTCATCATTTCGTTCAATCTCATTACAAATTTTCAAGGAGGATAAGGCGGCAGATTAGTTTCCGAACGTCGCCAAGGGCAAGTATACGCATTTTTGAATAATTTCTTCAACTCAATTTTCGAATTCATAAGAAAAACGATACCTCCTCGAAAAACATTGATACAATATTCTATGAAGTTCACAATCCAGAAACACTTATTTCTATTCCAAAATTCAAACAATAAATAATCTATTCATTATACATGAAGAATAAATAGAAAACAGTACTGAATCCGGAGCAAAGGAAACTGATAATGCATCTGAAGTTCTTCGGATTCCTATTTTCTACATTGTAACGCACACATAGACGAACAACATTTTTCTTTTACTAGAAAGTTCATATCTTGAAACAGATTTTAATATGCGGTAAACAGCCTCGCCGTTGAGCGCTAAACGAAACCAGTTTTACAACATTTCCAATTTTATTTCAGATTCAGATCCGACGTGAGCCTACTCCTTCACAGAAATATCTGATGGTCTTTTAAACGACAGGCTAATTTTGTTTTGATTGGGTTTGGTATTGAAAGGGAATTACGGTTGTAATTGGGAATGAAAGTGGCATTAAAAGTCGATTTTGAGATACGAGTCGCAATTTTTATAAGTAGAAACTGGTGACCCAAGTAATAGCTGATTAAACTTCGGTTGTCATCACAAGTGGAAGTTCGGTGTTGAAAAAATATCAAAACAAACGAAAGTTATGAATGAAGATCTATCAGTTGTTCCATTAAGGTTCGAACTATTTTAATTCGAATGTGTTCTAATTCGTCAGAATATAACAAAGTGAATGTAATGAAAATTATTCGAGAGAGAGAAGGAGAGGGGAAAGTCCAAAAATTAAATGAATAAATTATTTCAAGAATCCAGCAAACTGCTGAGAAATTTTGTGGAATACACAATATCATTGTGGCGGACGATATGCTTTACGCCAGCCCTCACCGGTCGGTAGACCAACCTCATTGCGGTGAAGTGAGGTACAGTTGATGCGACGTGGCCACCAAATTGTCAGTATTAATTTTTCCGGCTTGATCGTGACTGAGCCTCAAAACATGCACCAAGACTCGTTTCAACAATATTTCATTTGATTTCATCGCATCAAAATTATTTCAATCCAACAATAGGTTGTGCTCGAATAAGTGGTACATTGACCCATACTGTTTGACAAACAAATCTGGCATTACAGTTAACCAATAAAAATTCATAATTGAAGAACAGGACTCGTGAATATAACAAGCCATACTCGATAACTGCGTTCACATTATTATAATGGAATAGAAATACCTGGTTCGGATCTACCGATAATTTGAAACAAAAATGGACACGGAAAGTGATGAATTTTCCTCGGAAACGCTATCTATAGAAATACGTTCGAGATTATAAAGACAAAATGAAATAAATAACACATCCCCCCACCCCCCTAATACTCGAAGCGTCGACATCAGTAAATCACGAATTATCTCACTACAAAAATAAAAATTCGGGCTGGGTCGAGTCATAAATGAACCTACGATTTAATATTCATGATTCATTGTCGGTGTTGAACGCTCCTCTCAGGATGCGAATAGTAGAAAGACATAGGCGCGCTGATAAGATGCTTATGGCCTTAGTGGCACAGGTCGATTTATATTCAATTCACTAGCCACTTCAAGCCTCAAATGTTAGTGAATCATGTCATGAAATTTTCGATTCTTTCAGAGAATCGAATATTTGACTGTTGAGTGCTAATAATGCTTCCAAATGTACGTGGTGTGTCAGCTGTCATCCCTTGAGACTGCACACAGATTCCAAACATAAAGCGATATCTCTACTCACTCCTTTGCATCCAGAAGGCAGAGTCTTGTGCGGGTAAGGTGCAGTCGAAGAGAGCATTCCCCCAGAAACGCAACAATTTTTTCAAAGGGTCACATTGGAATTTTATTCAAAAGGTATCGTGAAGGAAATCTATGCTCAGAATTTTAGACAAATTCAATACATATACTACATGTGTTCACATTCTCAAGTTAATATAGCATTTGCAACTCCACCGTTCATCATTACCCCTCAAATTTTCAAAATAATAATATACGTTTTTTCGAATGAACCCAATCACCCATTCACATTATGCTCATAAAACATTTGAAGGATTCATATTCTAACGTAATTGAATAGCATTTATGTAATTTTCACTATAGACAGTTCACAAAACGGCTAAACGTGTTTCACTATAAAACAGCTTCCTGAGGCGTGTTATATCACCACTAGAATCTTTACTTGATTCATTATTTGAAGAACAATGATGTTGGTTCTGAACTTCCGATTTTGAAATGATTGTTAGAAATTTTCAAAGAAACATTGTATTAGGTGAACTATCTCAATTGATGTTTCAGAAAGAGATTTGGAAAATAAGGAGCCTAGTGAACTTTAAAGAAAGGTCTTTCAAATTTGCATTGATGTGTTTCGTTTTTACTCTGGGTCAAAAAATGAGTGATACTTGAAACGGAAAAATCCAATTGTATTGTAACAAACTCAACAAATCACTAAAACAGTCGATGGGCGTGGACTTCTCCGAATCGCTCTCATAGTCGTAAAGGAAGTTATGGGCATAGAGAAATGGTTTCATTGTTTCGCAAAATTGTTGTGGATCGTGGAATAACAAAACATTTGATTTCGATTCAATTTTACAACCCTCATACCCGTCAATTTGTTGTGAGCTATTGGAATAATCCATAATTTCAGAGTAAGGGGTGAAGTCTCGGGTGAAGTGAATAAAGTTTGAACACGTTGAATTTAAAGAAAATTGAAAGGTTCATTTTTATTGTTTAAAGTGTCTCTCTATGCAAATATTCAGGTACCTCAGGTGTATATATATTCAGTGTCGTATGATTTCTCCGAGGATTTTTCAGAGAAACCCGGGCTAGAGCTTTTCAAAGTCCTTGGACCCATTTTTTCAAATATCGGTTGAGATGATGAAATACTTTTTGGCTTTTCACTTCTCCGAATCAGATATAAAAATCATTACATAGAAATCACTTTTTCTGCTCAACTTGTATACAAAGTATATGACAATTGAATCAAATGTATAGCAAACAAAGGAATATCTACACAGAGCAAAATAGAGAGATATTTGTAGAAAAAATCTCACTCACCAGAATAATATTTCATTCTTAC
Organism: Zygogramma bicolorata; assembly: GCA_032362365.1. Lineage (NCBI taxonomy): Eukaryota > Metazoa > Arthropoda > Insecta > Coleoptera > Chrysomelidae > Zygogramma > Zygogramma bicolorata. The sequence continues at coordinate 200,819 of JAVJAQ010001246.1, forward strand.
CCATACAAAATCTCGTGTCTCTGAGATGAAATTATCCCTCGAGCTCTACAGTGGGAAAGAAGGAAAATTACTGAATACTTTCACTAAAATTTTCAGACAATACCGAAATATTGTACTCGTGACACGTCTGTCATCAGTTTCAATTGACATTCCGGTGCTCTTCAGGTTGACTAACGGTCATTCGATAACTGAAGTTAAGCAACGCCGAGCGCAGTTCGTACTTGGATGGGTGACCATGCAGGGAAATACCGTATCGAAAGCCCGTACAGCTGCAGCGAAATAGCATATCATAGCTGGCAGACAATATATCAATGAGCACAAGATATATTGAGTATATGCCGTCCTTCGGAGGGGACGTGAAGCCGTCGGTCCCGAGTCTATGAGGTTGGGCTCGTTAAAGATCCCTACCTCTGGTTGGAATACCAGAGGGTCCGGCAAAATTTCCGGTTGGGGAAAGTGTGCGTCGGTGATTGGCCTTGGTAGCGGAAATAGGCCGACGTTTAATAAAGAAGTAGAATAAGAAGAAGACATTCCGGTGGCATTCATTCATTTGATAAAAAAACAGCCATCGTTACAATGATAATTAGAAACTTAATTGATGAAATATTTAAAATAATAATAATAATATTATAAATTGAACCAACTTCAACAAATAAAATGATTGGGTGTTTTTGTGGAGAGAATGAGGTTTCTAATTATCGGTATAGAGTATAGATGATAAAATTTCTTCCGTGAGAAACACCTCGAACACACTTTATAACGTGAGTGAGAAATGTATTTCATATCCTAATCCTAATCGTACATCTACCTATTAATTCAGAGCTAACGTTTTTAATTTAATTCCTCCCTTCGTGAAATTACCGTTGACCACGATGGAATATTCAAAAAGTAACAACAGAGAAAGACACGCACGCCGGGCCCCACATATTTCAAGTGCGTGTCAGGTGACTCAGGTGTTTCTTTTTTTTTCATAAAGGGTAGAGTTGACGAGGGTACTGGGTTCTATTTTACACACACGCTTCGGTTTCTCGTTGGCAGTGCGTCTTGTTCGGGGTACAGGCCTACAGGAGTGCTGATACCACTGGCCCTATAGTTATTTACCTGTCGGGAGATTATCAATTCCTCCAATTTCCATTTCAGAAGTTTTTACTATTTAGGCACAAAAATGATAATCTGGTTACATGAAAAATTCAGAGTTGTCCATAAATCATAGGTAGTTTTAAGATTGCTTTCGTTTTCAGAATATATAACTTCTAATAGAGAGGAAACCACTAATCAGCAAAAACTCTCTGTGTCTATCAATCGCAATTGGTTGGTCGGTACAGCTATTTGTTGCCTGTAAGAGACGCTGAATCACAGAAGTGACGTTTTCTCGTCCGATTTGTTTAACAAGTACACGAAACTAGAATCAGATAGACTAATGCATATTTTTACCGATGTTGTTTGAGAGGGAAATTTCATTTGGGAGTAGTTTCTGTTGCACTTCATTGGAAATAATAGCTTTTCTGAAGTATTTTCAAGACTTTTTTGACAGGATATCAACGGCAGTCCAAATATCATTTCATAACTAAAAATGTTGGGGAAATATATGTTAGCAATGATAGCAGAACGCCAGAAACATACATTCATTACGGGTTAATGAGAATATTTTTCAAATTATTGTTTTGTTAAATAGGTACCCGTTGGCATCATCGTTATATAGATACCTTTGATGAAGGAGAATTTGGAACAGCCATTACAGATGGCAGGTAACACACGCATCGCCCTGAAACAGGTGGTTGTTTCCCCCGAGGAGTATCGTGTTTGAATAGAATCGTTCAGCTTTCCATAACGAAGCCACATATATACGGGGCGTGGATGAAAAATATCTGGCAATAATGCTTCATAATAGAAAGGTTGGCAAATTTTTATATCGATTAAAAACATAATCACTAGATAAATACGAAAATCAAACAAATTTTGAAATGACTGTTAAAATGAACAAGATATGAACGTTCGAAATTCGATATTGAGAAAGTGTTAAATAAACGTGTGACCATATAATGTCTATACAATTATGACATATAGCCAAGTCTGGTGCAGATGATATAAATCTCTGAAGCTAAATACTAGATGACTAAAGACTTAACTAACACCACACCAAGTAGATGAGTCCTCTGACACTGGAGATAGTACGGCAAAGCCGTTACCTCGGCCGTAACAAATGACCAGCCGTGGCGAGAATCGTTCACGATCTACTTCCAGAAAATGCTGCAACCCCGACAAAATCAAAATTTTTTCGGGGGTTGCAAATCCCAATACCAGACAGCTGATTCGAATCACCGTAGGTCTCATCAGAACGTCATCTACTGGATGAACAAAGACTCAACACCAAAAAGAGAAGACCTCTAACAGCGAGCACATCGTACGGCAAAGCAAGTCCTGCCGAATGTCACTGAGGAGAATCATGACGGGTCAAAGTTGCTGTCTAGCATTGGTTGAACAGCTCCTGGAATCGTTATTTTGTCGACGTTTCGGATGTCACTTCAGAGCCATTATCAAGATTTTCGCGAGACTTGACTTGAGGGTTTTGAGAATTGAGGAATGCATTTTTAGTTTAATGAGGGTCCGACGGTGTTGAAAATGGTATCAAATCCGATGTAGGGATGATTTCAAAAGATTCAATTGAAGAATTAGAAGCAATAAAAATTTAAAAACGTCCTGAATGCATCAAAAAACGAGACGACTCAGAAAGGCTTCCCAATTCCTGGGAACCATCAATATCCCATTGGACAAATCCTTTTCAAATCATCATCATTACATTGCGTCCGATAACATGTTCAACACCGTCGATTCAGCAGGTACAAATACGACTCAGGCTGATATGAAACGTATATCTCTTGGCGAGATTATTAACCACCTCAAAACGGTAAGCTTCCTACATTTTTGAGTGGGGTGTGTCAGTGTATAGAGATAGGACTGATGAGCCAGAAGGACAGTGAGCTTTGCTTACCATCCATCATTTCCAAATCCAAAAATATTTGGTGAAATAAATAAGATTCAAGTTTATTCTTGAAACATTCAGTCCGAGCTACTGGTGAAACTTTTTCTTGAAGTTATGAGCATCTAGCCACTGATGGAAAGAAAGTGAATCTACTCATGTCTGTATGTACATACGTACGTACATACATACAAAAGTACATACGTACATACCCCTGGGATTTATTCAATGTTTTTTACAGTTGTTTCTATACATTTTTTTATATTGCGGCCGTTGACAATGAATTTTCCAAGTTGACGAATAGATCCACATTTTCTCCATAAGATTGCATTCTAGTGAATCCCTGTGTATTCGACTGTCCACAATCTTTCATCGTTTGTTAGAGAAACCAGAAACGCGTTGCGTAACCATACCCTTTGCTGAGCGAGATACTCACTTTTCATTTGCAGAAGGTTATTTGAAGCATGAGTCTGCATTGAACGGATAATCTTTCTCTTATAATGATCATTGTTGTGACACCCACGACTTCGTTTGTTATTGAAAGATGATAATGCATGCATCCTTGTGTTATATTCTGATCATGCATTTTCTCAATAGCATCATTACATTGTTATTCAGAAAACTGTTCACATTTTCACAGCGACATACGAGTTCATATAATTTCATGCATAATATATCTAGGTAAGTATACTAGGTTTTCTCCAAAAATGTGAAAAATGGTGCGCACAGATTACGAGGACAAGTTTAGATAGCGAACGGCACACTTGTTAAAACTAAAATGTATCACGTCATATTCTTGAGGGGGTTGACCCCACATATTCAACAAAATTGCATGGATTAGAGAAAATTTCAGAAACTTTAAATGCAGATGGCGGATTATCGTTCAATACAAACCAATCAATAATGAAAATTCATCTCGCAACCAATTACAACACATCTCCTGTGCGGGAAGCAGTTGCAGTTTTCTTCGTGACGTGTTCAAAAGAATACATTATTTTCTTTATGTGACTTGCCTGGAATTTCAAAAGAAATGCGACTATTATGTAAATCTCATTTCAATAATGGCAATAATGGCCGAAGAGAACTGTACGTTGAACACGAAATATGTATTTAAAATTAGATTCCGAAGAGATTTTTATTGTTTGTTGGTTTGACTCACTCGATCAAGTATAAGAAAATCACTGGATTATTTTCGGAATGATCGATGACTATTCCGCGCATTTTTTTCAAAAACATCGAACCTGAAGGATCACTCACCAAATAAACCGGTCGGCTCTATCAATAAGATTGACTTATTTGGTGAGGTATGAAACTAGTGTAAGCAACAATAAACCCTTCAGCGTTGCAGTGCAGAGTAGAACTGGTGTAGACACGTTGAACCTTACCTAATAAAGTTGACTGGTATATTCAGATAAACAAAATATGAAATGAGATAATTTGATTACAGCGAAATATTTAGAGCTTTGTGTTGTTGATGGTGGACGTTTATTCAAGATAATTGGAATTGTTGATATCGATTCTCGTATTTTCGGAAAATTTTCAAATGGGTTTTAATTAATTCATTAACAGTTACAAGATTATGGCGGTTTTGAAATGTAACCTCCCTATCAACCCTCAAAAGTTGAAATTGGTGTACCAATTGATTGGCCAGGCCTCGCTTTTTAACGTGTGAATTCCAGTAAAGTGAATGAAGTCAAATTATTAGTAGAATTATTTAGAATGAAAATTGATTGAAGAAAAACAGTTATTTTTTAATTCATCGATATTGAGCAACAATCTATTCTCCAGGACAATTCGGTAGATGATTTATTCATGACAATAATGTTTAGAGATGTACAAAATATATCCATGAAATCCCCAATTCAATAACAAACGAATTCTGCAGTTCATTGGATCTAAAAGCACTGAATTCAAGTATAGTAATCCTGAGGCACGAGCTCAGGTAAATAATCGGAGGCAATATGGCGATAATGATAGCAATATTTATTGCTCAGCCAGCAATAAACCTGCTTGAGGAAGCTGTCGTACAGAGAAATACGTGTCTAGGTTCTGTAAACCCGTCGTTAGAGAGAATCATGTAAGAAACTGTAGAACATTTCAGTTACTCATGGATTTTCATCGAGTATCGACCAGTTCAATTCAATTCATTTATCATTTATCGATGTAAGTGAACGTCGTCATCACCTTACCCTCTGAATCATTTGACCCCACGCTGCTTACTCAATATTGCGGAGGAGTTGATAAAATGTGTTTAATTTGCATACTATTTTTTTCGAACGAATTCATGATGCATTCAGAATCGTCATTTAGTGGACGTTCGAACCTTTGCCCTCCGGCAATTGTGCCATATTTGTTGCGTGATCTAATTCCTAATTGTCGGATATTAGCACTAACTGTTACTGATGGTCAATGTCGTTCATGAATTATCGCACCAGATGATTGTATTTACTGGGTTGATGGTTGGGTGTTGCATTCGAATGGAATGCAGTAAAGGCAGAGTCTTTGAAAACTGATGACACATTACATGGAAAATGTTCTGAGAGTGCAAGAGCGAAACTATAAGCACAAAATTTAAGGGAATCGATTCGGCCAGAATGTGACTGACTCTGTATCTAAACTATCATGAAGTGAGAGGAAAAACAAAGTCAGTTTCTTTTTTGAGTGTGGATTTTTAGTGCCCCCACGGGAAGGGCTCTAGAGCTGCACCCTTCCCCCCAGAACCAAAAAAATTACGAGTTGAATTGTATTTTCTGATGCCAGTTCCGTAAAATTTCAAATCGAAAATTTATCGAAGAATATATTCAACATCGTTCTCTTTGATTTTGATTGTCAAGACAAACAAAATAGACCTCAGGTTTTGGCCTACTAAATCCTTTGTTGGAGAAAAATGTAGAATTCATTCATTTTTCTAAACAAATGTTGATCTTTATTTCGTGAATAATAGAAACTGGGAATCAGAGAAAAATATTACTTGAGCTTATCAGTGGGCATGATGATAAGTTATAATCTTCATTAGATACACCAAAGATTTTCGAAGAAGTCGATTTTGAAGTAATCTGCTATAAATGAATTGACTTTTCCATATTCCCATGACATACATTCTCATGACTACTGAACCGAGCCTTCCGTAATGGCATTTGTAAATATAATTATTTTTGTGCAGAGAAGGAAGTTTTGAGAACTTTTGTTTCTTCCTTGTCCAAGTCAGTGCGAAACGAATACGAAACTTGTATGAAAGAACTAACATCAAATATTTAGCAAACAGTCTCTGTTGATACGCCCAAAAAGAAAGGAGAGTCACTACACTCTCCTGGCTGCCGCGCTCTCCATGCTAGGCACCGAGCCTTCGGGATATAAGGAAACATGATTATTCTCGTGGAGAGAAAGTTTTGAAGACGTGATTTTTTCTCCCAAGCCAATTTTTGTGAATGACTCAAACGTCTTCGAATGATTTACATTTACACATATCAACGGGAAATGTTTGCTGAATATTTGATGTTACTTTTTTCATAGAAGTTGGAGAAAAAAAAAGGCAATCCTTCCAATTTTTCTTTTCCAAATTATCTTTCCCTTATCCTACGGAGGCTCGGTTTCGTAGTCATGTGAATGACATCGAAATGTCAATTTATTCAGAACAGATTACCTCGCAATCAACTTTTTCGATCGTGTTGGGTACTCAGTTTGGTTTGATTTAATGATATGCCTAGAGATGAGCAAAAAAAAGTGAATTCTATGTAATCCGGCGCCCGTCGCGTCATATAGGAGGAGGGAGTAGCTGTTAAATAGACTCTTCCTTCCTTTTTGTGAATAACTCAAACGTTTATGATTGATTATCACATATCAACAGAGAATGTGGGCTAAATATTTGCTCTTACTTCTGTTACAAGTTTTGTATTCTTTTCACATCGACTTGGAGAAAAAAAGCTAAAAATCACATCCAAAAGAAAAATTTGTACCTTCCGGGTTTTCATTAGGCACCCCTCTGTAGGCACAAACCCCCCCCCCCCCCCCGCCGTACCGATGGTAGATAACAACAGACGGTCAGTGTTAAGTCAATCGCTATCGCTTTCTATAACATCCTGTAAAAACTGCTTCTAAGCTTGTAACTATCGCAGAAGGAAATTGCAGTGAACCTATCAAAAACATAAAAAATATTTTCAATGTACACACCTTAAGGATAATCGATTCCCGTGAACACAATTAAAAAATATTCAAAAACTCTTTACGTAACATTGGTCTTTTCCTTCAACTTCCAACTAATGAGATATCAACGTCACACAAAATTCATTTATTATTTTCAATTGAAACAATACTTGTGAAAGTTTACTCGTCACTATGAGGGCGATTTTCATTTTTTGCCAAATGAAATGGAAGAGAGGGCTTGTGAAACTTGTGATATATCGTATGAATGGTTTTCAATTTTAAATTCAACACTGGTTACTTTCGAGAATTGGACTAGTCGTTCTAATCAGTTTTATTTCAACTTCAAATAAACGAACAGTTTTATAATTTGAGTTTTTTTGTGAGATTTCTACTTCTGGCACTCACAATTCAATTAAAATTGAAACCTGTATTTTTCAGTGGTGTTGAAAATATTATAATAAATTCTTCATGGTATGCCAATAGAAAAGTTACTACCCGACGTTGGAAATTTTATACAAACGAACTGAAAAAAAAAGTAATCGGAATAGCTAGTGTTAATACCAACTTTCTTTCTTAAACCCGTATTCCTTTAACTTCTCTTAGCCGATAGGCATCGCCAGATAAAAATGTTCTCCCCTTCCTTTCACTATTTTCATGGTGATCATTTTTCTCTTCTGGGGTATAGACTCAATATATTAAAATATATTGCAAGAAAACTAAATGTACTGTAATATACAGTCCTAAACAATTTCCATCACATCCATTCTTGTTTGGTTAACCGCTTTCTTTCGAGAACAGGAGATCCATAATATATTTTGATTTATTGACCATTATGCCACTTGTCCTTCGCTAAAAAACATCGTTTCATGCATGTTCATGAACTTTTGTGGTTTCTCTCAGATATTGTATTTTCAAATGACATGTTGTAACATTCCTTTTCCTTTGAAGCCATTGGGAGTATGGAATTTTCTTTTATTTTCCAATTGACTAGATGCTGACAAATTTTCCCTTAGTTTTGCAGGTGTTCTGTCTAACTAAATGCAAACTTTGTCTACTGATAAGTTCAAGTTCTTATAAAATATTGTAGATGAGTGTAAGGAAGTGTACTCGGAAATGTATTAAATTTTGAACTTTGAATAAACATTATTACTATTTTTTTTTGATTGAGGTGGCCTTTACTTGATGGAAATCCATAGTTATTACGCTATAAGGTAGACACGATTAAATTTCCACAAAATTTATTGTCTTCGCGACATGTTTCGATACACTGTATCTTTATCAAGCGAATGTTTCTAAACACTGTTTAGAAACATTCGCTTGATAAAGATACAGTGTATCGAAACATGTCGCGAAGACAATAAATTTTGTGGAAATTTAATCGTGTCTACCTTATAGCGTAATTATTACTATTGTTATTGTGTTATAAGCACTCGCTGTAAGTTCCCTCCACTAGTTGTCTAAACCTTATTGATCATTTAAGACCTCCTTCCTCTGAATGGGAGCATTCCACTGAAATGTGGATTTCCCGAAATCATATTTTTTGTGCCGAACAGAATTGAAATTAAAATGAAACGTCCAATAAAAAATTCAATAAATCCTCTTTAGTAGCAAGCAAATGTTGTCTGAAAAACTCCGGGCTTGTCGGAAGGTAAACATTCTTCATGGAAAAGTTTAAAGCTTGATTTTGTTTGTCAGAATTCAAAAATAAATGAACATTTCCAGAGTTGCTATTTCGAAATGAAATTGCAGTTACCTAATTGTCTATTCTTCCAGGAAAGCTTTCAAAACTTCCAAATTGGTTTTCAAAGTTGGGTGAAGTTCATCCCGACATTTTTTATCTGAAAAACGACTTATAAATACATAAATGAACGCTATGATACGAATACGAATACAATAAATAGTAGAGTCAATAATTTTCACAGAAGAAGTTCAAATCTTTTGATAAACCGCAGTGTAGTGTTCTGAAGGGTAATTGAATTCCATGTGGGAAATATAAAAATATATGTACAGCCTGGCTCGGTAAAATTACCAAAAACTCACGTATCCGAAAGGTCAATCAGAAGATGTACTGAAAGGAGTCATTAAAAAATAGGAAAAAGGATTTAGTATTGTTATTTTTTTCATATAGACTTCCATTTAGCTCTATAAAGTTTTTGAAAGGGCCTGAATTTTTCTCTGTCTATTTTTGTAGCATCACCTATCTTCATTCGGCTACTATCACACTCGTAATTTCAACCATTTCGATCCATGATAAACATCATCGTGTTTCGAACAGAGGAAGACTCAAGAAAGTTTTCTGTCGATGATAGTTATGGTGATGGTCGCTGAAAACCGAAACAGTTGATGAAAATAATAGTTACCAAATTTTTTTAGAGGTGGTGACCATCTGTTATCTGTTGAAGAAATATCCTTTCAAAAATTTCATGAAACCAAAAGAGGGTTTATGAAATTGATAGAAAAAGGTCCTCTATCTTTTTGTAATTTGGAAAATTAAAGCACCTCATCAAGAGAACAAAAATCACCAATTTTGGTTTTTTCTTCATATATTTCGAAAACTCAGGCTTTTGTAGTAAGAGTTGTGAAGGCTACTAAAATGAAGTAGTGGGGTGAAAGGCTCCTGGAATCGAAAAAGGCTTCAAGATTGTTCACGAATCGATTCTAATTCAATTTCATTAATCTGACCGATTTTCTGACGAGAAAGCAAAATTGAGGATGAAAACTGGCTTAAATAATACATAAAGTTTGAAATAACTTGCTATAAATTGAAAATCTGTTAGAATGACATAGGTTATAAGATTATGATGCCCATAGCAAACATTTGTTGAGAAGAAGCCTGTATTTTAATTTTATAGCATCGACACCACGTGAAGAAGGGGTTGAAGTTTCTCATGATTATGATCACAATAACCATTCAAGGTTGAAAAGTGTCATTTTAGTAATGAAACCATAAGTTTTCATCACCATCAAAGTATATTTTTCAAGTATTTCCTCTGGTTCGTAATCAATTTTAAAGTAAGGAACATTTGACAGGAATGTTATGCTGATATAAAAAGGAATTTGTTAAAACAATGATGCACAGCGAAAAAAAAATTTAATCGATACATACGAAAGTAAGAGAATTTACCATACGTGCGGGTCGCCCGTTATACTGACGACCCGAAACTTTTCCACGGTGCAGAGAAAGGTGGAATTGCCTTCAAGATGGTTCGGTTTAGATAAACTCTCAAGCTATTTTGGAGGAAAAAACCTATCTCTAAACTAATCCATATGTAAAGTTCCAAACTACAATACAAGAAGGGTATCGCCACTGAAGTATCTTGAAGGCGTTCAATTTTCCGAAGTATACGAATACTTAATTAGTATCGTGATTACAGAGACCAAGGATTCTTCAACAAATTCATATAATATTCGTGATAATTTCCATTCGACACTATTATGCTATATTACTGGTGAGTGTCAGAAGTTATGTATCATGGAAAGAGGTATCAAAGAAAATGTATTTGAAAGACGTTCATTCTAAAGAGGTGTTAATTTCTGGGTTTGACCATGCACAGAGAGAAAGTGGTTTGTTTGTATTTTATGAACTCTTCATGATGTGTCGTACCAGCAGTATTTGGTTTTTCCTCTGAAGATGGGAAGTCGACATTTCAAACTTGAAACGGTGATTCATGAGGTGATTCACTAGCAAATGGGACGTTGACTTGATCAATGTCGTTGAGGCCAACCTAGCGTTGTTCCAATGAGAATCAGACGCTCTTGATAAAAATGCTGAATCTTATATCACAATTTAAGTTAATTTAGATCCATAAGCAAATTTACGAATTTGTTCCATTCAAATGGCAATAGATATCGAGGTATCACAGCAGATCTTTTCAAATATCTGTCGAGTGTAGGTACTCATTTCCATTTGTTTGACTCTTGCATCAGCGATTTGTACACATTTGTCTATTTTTCATTACAAGCTTTAAGTCTTGCTTTCATTTATATTCACATACATGTTTAAGAGTTATATCGAGTAGGTGCATGTGAGGGCCCTAAGGTCTTCGAGAGGGTACATAACAAATCAGGGCCCTGATTCTAAATTCTCGATTTCGATTGTCGAGTAGCTTAGACTGTGGCTATACCATGCGCTGTGCCGACAATATACGCATATTCCAAGCCATTCGATAATCGAATTCGTGAAACAGAATTCCACCACAGGAATCATTTATAAATCCAATATCATTATTATTATTCTTATTTTTCGTCAGAATCAACTGTGAATTGGCACATAACAATTGTCAGGACATATCAACTGAAAATCACGAAAGAGCTTAGAAAAATTCTTTTCAACAAACTATCATCTAGCCATATACTCGCGTGTATCTGTAAGAAACAAAATAGATTTGGGTTGAATGAAAATCGAAAGACAATTGACAAAGCAGCGCAAAAGATTCAAGATTCAGACATTACCAATTTTGAAGTACCTAGAAAACAACTTATTCAGACCGCTCATTTACTCTTGGCGTATGTTAAATCCTCATTTCCATTTCTACGGGCTACTGAATAGAGAAGCCATGTATTCACTTTCTATAACATAAAAATTAACTCTGAATGCTAATTAAGTTAATTTACGCAATAAAATTCACACCGGTTGCCAACGACTCGTAGTATTCCCCATTTTCCGAAAAGTGACTTCAGCTTTCAATTTAATATAATATATACTGAGTATTATCGGAATTGTACTTTTCCGAGTCAAACTGTATGATACAGACAGTCAAAACCTATCTAAAATCATTCGAAATTATCCTAATAAAGCTAAGAGAATAAACCTCAGGGAGAAAAGTAGAATTTGTGTTCAAAACTTCTTGAAATGGTACCTTATTCGTAGTGAGGCACCGTTCGAAAGTGTCGTCAATTGGGTATCTCTGCCAATTTTTTAATTTTTTGGTTTATGTGAGCAATACGTCTCACAGCGTTAAAATATTGCCCAGATTGAAAACGTGCTAGGGTTCAACTCCATTCGACAGGGTTTTTCGAAGTACTGCGGAGCTATAAATCAAGACCACGAAGATACAATCATTTTCTTGCATTACTCATTATGCTTCCACTATTTTTCAGGTAAGTATAGAATTAGTTTTTATTTTCATGATAAAATCAACTAATTATTCTGATGAATTCATCATTTGGTCCATTCGAAACGTCAGCTTCCTCTCGTCATTGGGAGAGCAAATAAAAATCATAGCGCTCGTTTGAAAAAAACTTGAAATGATCTGCACCACTTTGACAACTATTCCTAATAAAGTTTAGGATCCAGAAATTTTCAACATTTTTTGGAAATTTTAAAGTATTTGGTGAGCGATTATCTTTTTTTTGGTTTTTTTCACTGCTAGATAATCATATTAGTTATAATTTCATCATATTTCAATATTCATTGTCACTTTGTCCAAGACTTCAACAAAATTTCTCCACCGGCAATGATTCTAACTTTTATTCAGAGGGCATATCGCTTCTATTAATATCCCAATAACAATAAATTTGAAAACTTGCTATATAATTTCATGCTTCAAAATCAACAACTCTTGGCAGCTGTTTAAAAAGAGAACTGAGTCGTAAAAACATTCTCATACTCATTACTGTACTGTCCGAATAATTAAATGTAATTAACTGTCGTAGAGTAAGTAGGTCGTAATTCGGTTTATTTTCTTTCAATCAACACTAAACTTGTAGATGTTGAATTTCCTGCGAACAGCGTTTTCTTTCACGGACTAGAAGTTGTTTTGATTCAGAATGCGAGAGTTTTAACAGCGAATCCAGATGTTTGTACATTTGGACTGCTCTCACCAGGAATCAGAGAAGGCAGCAATAAACAGTCGATAAAAAACAAACAGATCGACCTTTATCTACAGTTTATACTGATTTTAAGTTAATTTGATTTTTTTAAGAGAACGTGACTATCGGACTAGATAATAGGATAACGTAGACTCCAGCGTAGAGCGGGCATGCAACTTTTTTTTCCTATTCCACATACCCCAAAAAACCCTTTTCAAAAATTCAACTTATTCAAGAAGGAAGGGAAGAATATTAGGTTTCTATGTAAGTATATATATAAAAACGGGTATCTCTTCTGAACTGAGTATTTTTTCAAAAAGTTCACCCCTGAGGGAGGAAAATAATTCCGATACGCCATCGAAGAGTAAATAATATTGAGACATATCATTTCTTTCTCTACTATCCATCAAAAAAAGATTATAAAAGATAACAGAATAAAAAAACACTGATTTGAAAAAATTTCCATCTCAGAATAATGTCTCAGAATAATGATGTCTACTGTGCAAAATCGTGATTCATGAATATATAATTCAAAGAGAAGTACCTGTATTGAAACTTTTTCATATTTAAATTAATATTTCGAGGACGTAATATTCATCAAAGATCCACAACTTTTTCGAAAATGTCGGTTTAATGTAGGCTATTTTCTGGATCAGCCTATATTAAAGTGATTCGAAATAAAAAATGAGTGTTTCTGATGAACTAAGTAGATGTTTTTCATAAATAACTTTTTTCGTCAAACCACTGGAGCATATTCGGAGACGTACTCAAGATGAGTACAACTATTTCACCATATTCAATCCACTTAATATCTTTATTTGTATCCCATTCATATTTTTCATCTTCGCGAGTGTCTCTTTATGGGGTCGGATTAGAATAACCCTGGGGTAGATTCTGCCTGTCGTAGGGGACTTGTACAATATACAAAAAAAACAAGAATTACTGATAACTCATATTCAAGCTAGCAGAACAAAGTGGAAGTTCCAGAACACTCGAGAGATCTGACTAGAAGTTTCGCTAAATTGTTGACAAGTCGCCTATCCCCAACCAACGAATCCTACTGAACACACCAAGAGTCGTATTCGCTATGGTTCGCTACGTGTCAGGGTTTTACCAACCCACCGTGACGATGTTATTCTCTGGGGTAGTATGAATTATTTGCTTTCCTTCATGAAAACTCCTGAAGATGCAAACTCCGTCAGCGAAACTTGTTAAGGAAAAATATATGTAATTCAAGTGTTGAGAAACCAATCATTCGTTATAGAATCCATCATATTTCTTGACCCTGCATACAAAATGAAATATTCGGTTATAATTGCACGATTGCATAAAAATTACCGATAATTTTGCAAGAAAGCGTGATATCTAAAAATTGCAAGTTTATTTTCATATTTTGGCGAAAGTGCCCGAGTCCGAAGGACGAGGGCTCTTTTACAAAATATGAAAATAACCGAATGCAATTTGTAGAAGATATCACGCTTGAATGCAAAATTATCTGGTAATTTTTATGCACAAATGTACTTAATTCATTGGAATATTTCACGAATAAAGAAATTCTCAAGGAAATGTTATTTTTTGTTTATTTATACTTTCCTCTATAGATTGTATGGAGTACTCACCTAAACGCGAAATGTTTTTCTATTTTTGAAGTCTATCTGACATTTATTTGTGTTGTTTACTGACGTCTAGCGATACGGTTTTAAATGTGTTGTTATGGTGACTTGATACAATGCAATTACCGCTGTAAGTTTTCGATAATTGCATTGCTCTTATGGGACATTTTATATTTGAGGGAAATATTCAGTTCGAGTGGGCATCATCTCAACTCATTCCAGTAATTGCCCTGCTCCGAGAACATCCAGTAATTAATGAAAATGTTTAAACACATGTGCTTTCTAACATATTCTGTATGACAACGTTTCTTCGCTTTAAACAAGTTGACAGGTTTAATAGAAGATTATACCAAGAGTCAATACTAGGTGTGTGTTCGGGTTCACAAAAAAAAACAGTCCAGGAACGGTTCGAAATACTGTTGAGGCGTGAAGGGTTTGTCTCGAATAATTTTGGTTTGGTGACTATTTTGAATCGTCCTAGATGAGAATTTATTGCAAACCCGAATAGGGCTAATAGTCATTATTGTGAGTAGTATACTCTAGTTTATTTACAACTAATTCATTTATCGTAAATAAATTATTCTTCCGTTTCATCGAGAGTTTCATTCAACTCAATACAAATACACACGCTACCTACGCGTTTGACACTAACAGTTTGAAGTATATATATATATATATATATATATATATATATATATATATATATATATATATATATATATATATATATATATATATATATATATATATATATTAATATATTACGGTTTTATACCTGATGTTTATAAAACCGCTACACAATAACTTCCGCATTTCTGCTTGAAGCAGCCATTGTATAACGAAACATGTGTAGCGGTTTTGTAAACACTATTGGGATTTCAAATTGAGATCGCAGCGCCACTTTGGCAGCAACGTCAACTAATTCGCACCAATTTGACGTACTAAATAACTTTTTACCCCTTTTCAACCCTTTTAGGCGATTAATTTCAATGAAATACGAAACACGTCTACCATCAATCCTGTGAAAAAAAATTCATGCAAAATTTGAAGTAGATTGGACCAAGGCATCACGTTGTCCCATAGAAATTATCCTCTGAAGGATAATTGTCCCAACGTTTCGGCAATTCGTCTCATTTGACATCTTCTAGGTGATGTCTAGAGTTTCGACCTCCGAACTCGACTAATTAATTCGAGTTTTGCTTCGCAATATAAAGATGTAAGTACTCATATTTTTTGTATTTTACATTTTATATGACATTTTATATTGTAGTCTCCCTGATGATGGAATAAAAACATTCCGAAAGCTTGGAAAAACTTTAACGAGTCTTCTTTTACAACGCTGCAGACCCTACTATAGTTATACTCAGGTATATATATATATATATATATATATATATATATATATATCCTCTGAAAATAGGTTGAATTAAGTATCTACACGTCTACTAGCCTTCTCACAAAACTGTTTTTTTTTTTGGCAGAATGGAATCACCAGGATTGATTGAGTTCTATAATACTGTCAGACACCAAAACTACTTGCTTTTCCTTAACGTATCGCAATAATTTGTCTATGATTTCTAGGCAATATATCACATTCGGATGGGATTTCCAAGAAATCATCGGAAATTTCTTGAAATCGTATGCGATCATGGGAAATACCTTGCAATTTCATGCAATTTCCAAGAAATCTTCGGAAACCATAAAAATTTCAGGAGATCATATGGGATTTCGGCAATACGTGTACGTTTTCTCATGAGTGGTCACCCCCACGAATAAGTCATTGAATTCAAGAATTACAAAACAATATAGAAATGATTCGAGAAATAATAAACTCGTTTTAACAATGATTTTTTTTGAGATTCATTTATGAAATATATTTTTTTAGAGGTTGTAACTGCAAACTGCCTCGAGAATCTGGTCATCCGTAATAGTTGGTGGTTCCCAAGCTATTATCCACCTACTGTGAGACTATAGTAAACCCGAGGTCGATAATAGTGACATGATCTGGCGCCAGTTGTTATAGAGCATTGGCTCAAAGCGATTTTTATGATGGTTTTCTGAAAAACACGTGTCGGTTACCCAACCCCTAAGCACAACAAACTTAGAAACCGACTGAATAATGTTAGTTCTCATTTTATTTCGTAATAAAATTTCAACACAGATCAATTAATTATACATGAGGTCTTAACTAGGAATTTCATTTCGGTTCAGATTGAAAATACATCCACATTCACATGCGAGTTCAATAGCTGAAACAGCTCGAAATAGAAAGTTGCATATATATCATCTGACATTCCAACAAACAGTAAACGAGGTATTAATTGATGAACACACTATACGAATAACATCAATCACAAAGGTGAATTAATCTTCCATGAGTCTCCCATTATTGTTGTATAGAGGAAAATGTGCAGATGCATTTTCGATAAAAAACAGAACTGATATTCGTTTTTCTCTGCTGCTATAAATACCACCCAACATCCCTCGATACCTCAGTTCGATCTAAGGAGTAGGCAGATTGAGACCTTAGAAAGAACTCGTGACGAGACCTGGGGAGTAGGCAGATTGAGGCCCCGGCGTCAAGTCACAAACCCTTGCCCCCTGTGACAACACCTGAGGAGTAGGCAGATTGAGACCTCAGCGTGAAGTCACATTTACTCTTGAAAATGGCTCCAAAATCGGAGCCGAAACGTCGAGAACAAAACTCCAGACGGGGTTCAACCCGAACTCAACAACAACATACAACTGACCGCGGAAACCTATCCGAAGACACATATATATATATATATATATATATATATATATATATATATATATATAAAGAGAAAGTGTTATTTGCTATGAAGCAAAATGAATCAGGAAACTGATAAATAGATTATCAAATTCTCTGGTCTATCACAATTTGCATTCAATTCGAAATGCCCACCACAAGATAGCTAGCTATTTCTGGCTTTGGCCTTCATCAGTTTGTCTTCGAAACGAGGACCATGCCAACCCACAGCTGATGAAGGCCAAAGCCAGAAATAGCTAGCTATCTTGGGGTGGGCATTTCGAATTGAATGCAAATTGTGATAGACCAGAGAATTTGATAATCTATTTATATATATATATATATATATATATATATATATATATATATATATATATATGTGTGTATATATCTGGATATTCAGACAATTCAGTATGTGTATCGTGGCGAGAATTACAAAAAGTATAAGGATATTCATGGAGTTAGATGGAGAGGTTTTATTGGAAACATTCCTGAATCTCAAACCGATTTTTTGAGAATTTTTCGTATAGGTAAATTCTGGGGTGACTTTAAACAAGAAATGCAAACACACATCTGCTGATGTTAATATGTGCAAGATTAGAATATCAATTTCTTGTTTGGTGATTCATTTCTATGCCATCCTGGATTTTTTCCAGGATGGTTCTCATAGATAAATGCGAACAATTTCAGTACTCTCACTACCTGCTTAGTGAATACGATACTCGATACGATACAATGACAAAACAAACAAATATCTTCATTAAAAACATAATTTTTGTCGAGAGAAATTGTATTCATTTTCGATAAAAATTTTTGCAGTCACAGCCGAATGAAATATTGGAAGAAAATGAAAAGAAACCGAAGATTCAGTTGAGAAAAACCTGTGCAGTGGCAAAAAAGAAATGCAAAAATGAATTGATATTTATCACTAAGTGACATGTGTTGAATGTTAAAATTTTATTATTAGTTGTTAACTAAGAATGTTTCATTTCATTTTTATGTTTTTGCTGATATTTTTCAGGATACAAGTTACTTATATAAGTAAATCTTCTCTGATAACTTTATAAAATTTTAGAAAATCCCATGGAATCCATTTGGATGTTTATGATCATCCACTGAATATTTATGTTCAAAACCACAAACATTCATCAGAAATTCGGGCGTCTAATTGATATCCATATTTCAATTGACGGAAATCCATCGGATATCCAATGGAATCCATTCGGACATTTCTGGACATCCATCGGATATCTGGAGCGGATATCCAATGGCCATACAGTGGACAACATGGATGGCCAATGGATATCCGTTCGGATGATAATGTGTATCCATTGTAAAAAAAATGGACGTTCATGCTACTTCAAATTCTGTTTATTCACCTTCTTTTAATATTATCATTATGCGTATACACTTGTTCTTGATATCCACCCGATGCAATAATGCAAGCATCATTGTTGTTATTACCCAGTTACTACCATTTCCAATACTCATTATTATTTTCAGATACCTAGTCACCCCGTATATCACTCTAGCCCATATCTTTTGTTATGGTTTACGATTAGAACTTGAATCACACTTCAAATGCATAGAGTCGACATTATCACATTATGGTGGATTATGTTTTGTTCCGATAGCAGGTAGATAAACCAAAATTCATAGATAACAGGTAGGAGAGGACCCGAGAAAGATCTCAGTCAGTCACCAGACGGTAGATAATATTGTCAAGCCAGACGAACTCAGCTGTATGGGTGTGTAATAACAATAGAAGGTACCTGCTACCTGTTACTCATGTTTTTTTAATGACTTGTGCATGGTCAGCGTCATTCAATTTGCATGTTGCGTGATCGTGCGATTCAACTCTCAAATTACCATTCTTGAATTATATTAAAAAACTTTTTACATCGGAAATTTTCATTCTCCTGATATCAACATCAAAAACCCTCGTTTTACTTCATCATCAAGTTGGATAATGAAAGGGGTGACTGATTTTTTAATACTGAAACTAGTGAGTCGCCAAAGTACTGGCTGAATCCGATTTTGCGAATTAGTCCAGTCTATGACCATTTTTTCGTGTATTTATCCCATACAGCACCGATTCGCATAAAAATTTGGATTCAGGATCTACATACCCTCTTTTTCAAAATCTACCTTGTGCCGAGAGTTGCTTTCTCCCTGGGGGTGGATGCCACCCCTTCTTGGGGGTGAAAATTTTTTTATTGGAAATAAGTGCGGAAATCAATAGATTGACTAATTCTAAGCACTTTTTGTACAATGAAGTTTTTCCTGAAAAGCAATACTTTTCGACTTATTCGCGGGTGAAATTGTCGGTTTTCAGGCAAAAAAAAAACACTATTTCAGATCCTTTTTCGCGAATAACTGGAAAATAATGCATCTAATCGAAAAACCTGTGGAGAGCAAAATTATAGCTTTTGAAAAAACAAAGGCGAATTATTATTGATGATGTATGCAAGCTCACTACAAACTGAATAATTGCTTGTTGAAAGTTGATTGGTATTTTCAAACGCCAAAATAGAAAGTTTCTACGTACAATAACCAAAAACCAATGCATTTTTCGGGAAAAACTAATTCGACCTTTTTTGGAGTCATTGGAAAATTCTCCATTTCTGTTATTTATAAAAGTTTCTAGCATCAAAACTAACCGAGGTATGAAGGAAATAATGTTGAATCCTATTTTTTCGTTGAAAAAAAAAATTGTGAATAACTCGATTAGTCTTCAAGCAATCAAAACCACCAAAGAAATATTTAGTAGCTCTTTTCGAGAGCTATAAGCTCATCCACATGATTTTCTGTTTCAGATTATATTTTTGAGAAGGTTCATCATGAAAGGGCTCAAAAAAGGTACTTTGCGCGAACCCTCACAATATTTAACTGGTCATATCTTACTCTATTTTCATCCTGCAGAATAAATTGAAACACTGAAATTTTCAGAAAAGAATAACCGTCAATTTTGTACTCTAGAAAATTTTGCACGTGATCAATACTTTTCGAGTTATTTCGAAGAAATGGTGATTTTTTGCTGAATTACGTATATGATTTTTTCTCTTCAATCTCAATTTTTTTCAAAACTAGGTAATTTTAATTGATGAAAAACTCAGAACTCATTAGAAGAACATGAATGAAGTAAATTAGGAAGTAACAACGATTTTTTTTCAAAGGGAGGGGAGGAGAGGATGAGTTACTCACAATTTTTTTTCAACGAAAAAATAGGATTCAGCATTAAGTATTTCCTTCATACCTCGTTCAGTTTTGATGCTAGAAACTTTTATAAATAACAGAAATGAAGGATTTTTCAAGGACTTCAAAAAAGTTCGAATTAGTTTCTCCCGAAAAATGCATTGGTTTTTGGTTATTGTACGTAGAAACTTTCTATTTTGGCGCTTGAAAATACCAATCAACTTTCAACAAGCAATTATTCAGTTTGTAGTGAGCTTGCATACATCATCAATAATAATTCGCCTTTGTTTTTTCAAAAGCTATAATTTTACTCCCCGCAGATTTTTCGATTAGATGCATATTTTTCCAGTTATTCTCGAATAAGGATCTGAAAACGTGTTTTTTTTTTGAAAACCGACAATTTCACTCGAGAATAAGTCGAAAAGTATTGCTTTTCAGAAAAAACTTCATTGTACAAAAAGTGCTTAGGATTAGTCAATCTATTGATATCTGCGCTTATTTCCAATAAAAAATTTTCAACCCCCAAGAAGGGGTGGCATCCACCCCCAGGGAGAAAGCAACCCTCGGCACGGGGTAGATTTTGAAATAGAGGGTAAGTAGAACCTATATCCAAATTTTCATACGAATCGGTGCTGTATGGGATAAATACACAGTTTATACTTTTTTCACCGTCATAGACTGGAGTAAATATTTCAACGAGTATTTCAAATAGTTTTTGTTTTAAGGGATATGATAAGTCGTGGATGTATTCTGATCGAAAACCCTTTCGTTAACCTCACCAATGAAACTTTTTGCTAGTTGAGTCTGAACTTCATTTCAGCCTATCACATCCACATAGGTAAAAAGTTGACAAGCGATTGAGGTTTCGGAAAATCATCTTTCGAAAAATAGCTTACTAGACAAATAGTGAAAAACTGTACCTAGAAAAAACAGAATATAGGAATATACTTGGTGATATCCAACCTCAAATATTGAGATACAATTTCGAAAGTTTTCTCAAAATTGAGTAGATAAGAGAGCAATGAAATCTATTTTCAATGCACAAAATGTAAATTGTTTCCTCTATATTTTTAAGCATTTGAATCAGTCCCAGAATTGACCCCTTTGGAGAAAAAATTATACTTTTTTCTCCAAATAATAAGTGTCTGAAAGTGACTTCATTTTTGCACCCCTCAAATGGTTTTTCACATGAAGGTGTAAACGTCCATTATGAAGTTTGGACTCCTAAAAGTAAAAAATCTGGTGGTACATCGGGACGGACAATGTAAAGATTGTCGTTTTGCACCAATCCACGATTGTACTTCACAACATGAATCATTGAAAATATTTGTTAGAAAATTTGGATTTAGTACTAGATAGATAGATAATTATATATTATAGCATCCAAGCTTTAGGAAAAGTCAAAAACGCCAATAGAAGACGTAGATACGAGCGTAGATATAAACATGTAGAAATCACAACATGCATAAAGACAATACAATTAATGGATTACAGAAATATAAAAGAAATTAAGTAAGCTTTTTTTACAATCGTCGGAAAATTCCGAGGAAAATTCCGTTAGATCGGAGAGTCATTTCCAATAACAGCTTTTTTTATTCTTTTTCTGAATATGTGCGCTTGGTTTATCAACTTCAACTCATCAGGAAGAACGTTATTTAATCTCAAACCCAGTATGTTCGCTGATTTTTGATGAATGTTCAAACGCGAAATTGGTATATGTAATTATTATTATCCTCTGGAAGAGCAGTATTTGTGAGAAACATTTTTATTTTTATGAATGTATATTAAAGTTTTCTGAATGTAGAGACCAGAGAGAGTGAGAATACCGAGTCTTTTTAAAAGATCCCGACAAGAGTTTTGTCTCGGTACACCTGCTATGCAGCGAATAATTCGTTTCTGTGCAATGAATATGTCTTTGCTGCTGCTGGATAGCTACCTCATATTGTGATTGCATAGCAGAGTCTGGACTGAATATGAGCATAGTAAAATGTTTGTAAACTCTGTGTGTTCAATACACTTTCGAGATTTGTGATCTGATAGCATTAAGAGCACTAAGAACTCAGAGCCACATAACGTACGTTTCATGGAATGTCTGATGCATCATAAAATTTTGTATAGTAGAATCAATCGACTAGCTGGTAGGTATAAGTTAATGTCTCGGTTAATGTCTGTTTTCCTGGCCTAAAATGCAATTTTTGGGTTGTTTGTCTTGGCGTCTTGGCGGTAACGCCTTTAGAAGTATCTGCTTTATTTTTATTATTGGTCAACAAGTTTGAAATAGCATCCGCTGCTTTGTGAATCGAACACTTTTTGCACTAACCTGTATCCGCAGCACCTCGTGTACCCAGAAAGACAAGGCAAACCTTTATTATACCAGACAGTCATACGACAGATACTTCTATAAAAAATTTCATGATGCATCAAACACTGCATGAAACGTGCGTCATAACATTAAGGGCTATTGGGCAAAGGCCTGAATCACCCCCACCAGAAAATTAGCCACCCCTCAAATTTTCCTTTTTACAAATTCCAGTCCAAATTCTAGCATGACCGTACTATTTGGGTGAAATGTTTCATTTAAATGAAGCTAGGGAACATTTAAATAAAAATTCGTACACTTGAAATGGATGGAACGAAAACGTAATAAATATTCTTCCGAATGTTTCTTGCACTACTATTAGGATGATCAGAGAATTAGAAGAAAATCACCTTATATCGTCAGAATGTTCCTCGGAATGTTCCTTTTTCAACGACCTTCATAAAAAATGGACTAGGAAATATTTTCTGCAGATACTCTTGTTTATAATTCTTGAAACAAATCGTGAAGGAATTGAACTTGGGCACAAACGAGTGGAATGAATGGTCTAAAGTTATTCAAATTGATCTTAAGGGTACGCGTACGTTTATGATGAATCTGTGATGAACGATAAGAGCTGCGATATTTTTATTTTGTATGCAGGTGTTTATATTGGAGCGACACGTTGGGACGCGCTTTGATGCGGAGGAGCGATAAGAGCGGTGATAATAATTGATCTGTGTATTTTCTTCGCTGTTATCAGAGGAAGTCGGTATGGGTATCGACGATTTGATAAGTGAAATATTTGTCATCCTCGCCTTGTGGGATCAAAATAAAAATAAAGTCATCATGATAGATTTGTTCTTGAAAAATTATGGGATAAAGCGGCTGTCAATGTGAATACAACACGTTGGTAGATTTTGAGTTTATTTATACAAGCAGTATTAGAGGTTAGTTATGAAAAATGGTCAAGACCGATTATTCAAACTGAATTGTGACAAAGATACGTAGTGTCTTGCAGTACCTTGGATTTCAAAATATATGAAGAACTGATCCTAGTCTTCGAATTTAGTATCAGTTTTCTTCTGCAGAGGCTAACCTTGAAAGAGAGACGCACTTGGACTGCAAATAATATCAGTTTGGTGTTGGGGTAATCAAGCTCTACAAAAATTTGAAAATTTCGCACTAAAGGTTCCAATCACATGATTGATTTTCAGTTGTGTCAACCTGCAAAGCAAGGATCGTCGCTACTGCCAAAGCTCTAATATGAACAACACATTACAAAGACATCAAATTTGCCCTGCTCTCATTGCCACTTTTATCGTTCATCGCAGCTCCAATATAAACGTACCCTAAGGAGAATAATGAATAACCATTCTGTAAAAAACACCCAAAGTCAAACAATCCCCACCGCAAAGAAAAGGTATATACCCAAATACACCCAGGATGGTACCCAGAGGCGTACGTCTCGCTCGTGAAATTTTGTGGTGCTGTTTAGAGTCGAACTGACTGTCAGGTGAACCGAAATGTGTACGAATTTTCAGAGGTTGAGAATAAACCTCGGCATAAAGTTGAACAAAAATCAAATTATGCGAAATCTTTTTGAAAACTAGCTTTCATTAAAGCCATGTATTTGAACACATCAAACACGTTTGGATGGTTGAATAATGAGTTGTCAATCTCGTTTTCAAAACGCTCGTTCGGAACATTCCGAGGAATATTCATAAAAGTGAGAACTTACCTGAGCTCGTGCAGAAGTGTTCTCCTTATAATAAGAAGCACATTATTCAACCTCATAAAGTCACTGTTCTAGTGAATGACCTGAATTGAATCTTATTTGCAAATCAACATTCGTAAGTTGTAACAATAAATTCATAAACTTTTTTTATCGTCGAACAAATACCCCTCTACGAGCATCTCTTATAAAAGACCGGTGCAAGCTAGAGGCTAGGCCTTGTTACTAACTTTGTACGCCTTCCCTTATTAAACGATGCCAGGCATTCATCATGCAGCCAGAAATATTCTAGATAGAAAAATCTCTAGCCAACTGACAAACTAAGCCCCGAACTTTCGATCGTATTCCTCGTATTAAAACTTTGGAATGTGCGAGTTAATGTGTTTTCTCGTGAATACCACTATAAGTACACCAATTTTTTGTCTAGTCAGACTATAATCAAATATTTGGAATTTGAAAATTATGATTACTCACAGATTCGTAATAAGTTCTTTTATGTACCAATATGCAAAAAGTATTAGTTGCCTCTTTGGAATTTTTGTTATAATGGTATATTGGGTATATTTTATATTGTATATTGTCTTATTGGGAAAGGTGATGCTCCTTGAGGCAGGCATGAAATCCTTGTTGAAATCCTGAAATCTACTAGAAATCCTAATTTGGTGTACAAATTTTACGGAAGTGAAACACCTCTCGGGAATCTGCCACTTTCACTGACTGAGACTTCTTTCAATGAAATATTTTTGCTGTAGTAGAAATCCAATGAAATCAGTTAGTTTGAAGTAATTTGATCGAACACAACCAATCAGAACAACATTATGCTGAATATTCCCCTCATATATAAAATGTCCCATAAGAGTAATGCAATTATCGAAAACTTACAGCGGTAATTGCATTGTATCAAGTCACCATAACAACACATTTGAAACCGTATCGCTAGACGTCAGTAAACAACACAAATAAATGTCAGATAAACTTCAAAAATAAAAAACATTTCGCGTTTAGGTGAGTAATCCATACAATCTATAGAGGAAAGTATAAATGAACAAAAAATAACATTTCCTTGAGAATTTATTCGTGAAATATTCCAATGAATTACATTCGTGCATAAAAATAACCAGATATTTTTGCATTCAAGCGTGCTATCTTATACAAATTGCATTCGGTTATTTTCATATTTTGTAAAAGAGCCCTCGTCCTTCGACTCGGGCACTTTCGCCAAAATATGAAAATAAACTCTTCAATTTCAGAAATCACACTTTCTTGCAAAATTATCGGTAATTTTTATGCACTCGTGCTCTTTTCACTGTATTATGTTGCCATGGATACATACACGTTGATTTATTTCGATTTTGACGATTCAAATATTTAATATTTCAAAATATCACCATTTGGTTGTAATGCTATCTAGAATATTAATGGAATTATGGAATCGAATAATTGGGAATTTTTATGGGAATCATTAATAGACTTTTGCAATGATAGAAAATATTAGTAAGATAGAAATCGTGTGGCGAAAGTATTGGCGTCAATTTTAAAGGATTGGGCTGCGAACATAGAAGAACCAAGATGGTAAGTAGGTACTGAGTTTAAATCTCGGTTTGAATGAGCTACGGACAAAACCGTAACAGGATAAATTGGTTTCGCTCTGTATATTTTTCAATACTAAGCAAAAAAATTTCTATCCGAATAACCCTCGAACATTGATAAATGGTCTCGTAAATGGTCAAAAAAATTTAACAGCTTTCTCAAGCTTGTTGCTCATAGGCAAGCAACAAGCTTTCGAAATCTGTTATAAATTTTTTTCGAACAATTCCTTGGGTTATTACTATCACTAGAAAAAGGGAAAAAGAAACTTCACAAAACGTCAGAAAATAAGGCATATTGTCACGACCCCTGTAATCGAGCATGTCATGCCAACTTTGTGAATGCGAGAAATTAAGGTTGGAAAAAATCGAGGAGAAAACTCCTGCAGACTTATTTTAGTATACAACTTTTACGGGTGGGATACACCCCTCGGTGTTAGGGTAATTGGTCTCTAACAAAACCCTCCAAGTTATGTTCGTGATCACGTAAGATAATTTTCATGTGATATTTGATAATGAGTAAAATTAAAAAGCTTTATAAAGATGTTCTCTGTACAGTTGGCGGAACAGTTCATGTCTTTGGCGAGACAACTCGGTCTTTGGCCAATTGACTTCTGCATTGTCGACGTGAAAATACTGAAAAAGTGCTGCTATCGAAGTTGCTATCTTCAATTAAGGTGCAGAGATCCCGAGATTATCTTTAACTCGATCTTTAATCTCTACCAATATCTTCACCGATATTTTCCAACAGCATATTCAGTGACGACTCCAAATTAGCTCTTCACAATTAGGCTATCACCACATGTACGCCACTGGAAATGATCAAGTAGTTCCGACTTTTTTGTGGTTACGGTGGATTCCGAAACGGGTTTTTCGTTGAAAATGAGTGGGCGTCGGAATGGGCATTTTGGATGACAAAGCGAAGGTATCGAATTATATCTACATTATGGCGATCATAAGAAAATGTTAGGTAAAAGCCGATGTGAAACTAAGAATCTTTGCAGAAATACTATAAAATCGGGATCACCGCACATTGGTCAAATTTGAAGAATTTGTAATGAAGAAAGAGCATGTGAAGAATAACTGATCCAGTCTTTTTTGAAGTAACCGAAGAAGTAAAGAGATAAAATGAACGTTTGAGGGAATTTTAAATAAACATCACCGAGGAAAACTAGTTATTCTCGAGGTATCCCCTCTAAAACACCTACTTATTCCAAAATATTTAATGATAGTGTGAAACTATACTGATAACACGACCATCGTATTTCTTATAGCTTTACTGGCGGGTTTACTGGTGAATGTTGAAAATAATATCTGAAAAATACAGGTAGGTATGCAGTACGTGATAAAATTGTTCAGATTCCTATTGCCCTTCATTCTTTTGGTGAGGCGGGAATAGTTTACTTAAATATAGGTGGGTAATCAAATTTTTCTGTGACGAGAATAATATCTGAAATTTCATCTTTGTTGGCAGGTATCAAAATATCACTTTTTACGAAATGACTTTTTTCCCGCGGAAAAAAGTAGGTAGGTAAAGGTACTTACTTTTATCCCTGGTATATATATACACATAAGTGAAGGTGGGTCAGAGAAAACACGTAATCAGACATTTTTTGACTTTATATTTTTCAAGATTTCCTCTAAAAAACCACTGAGCTTTGATCAAATAATTGAATTAAATTGCCAAAAATTTGATTCTGGGGTGTTTTTCGTTTTTTTTTGCCGTGGTCCACAGGTTTTCACTCCTGACGTTTTGCCTACAGCTGTGGTAGGCATTATAAAAGTCTGTGAGGTTACGGACACAATTTTGTCGTTCTCATAGTACAAACTACTTCGTTCACGAGTTCGTTCACGTTTTGGTCCGCTTTATACGAGGGGGAAACAACTACTTAGCTAATATCTGTACAAGATTTAAAATCTCTCAAAGACTTAAACGCATGACTTAAAGACTTAAAAGCATGACTTGAAGACCTAAACGCATGACTTAAAGACTTAAAACGATGACTTAAATAACTTGAAATTTTTAGGTGTACAAGATTGAAAGAAGATGTTTCCCCCACGGCTTTATATCTGCTTTCGTGTCGGACGTTTTGTGTGTTAAGGATGGGGTTGGCATGTTTTCTATTAACTGGTTTTAGTCGTGTATTCTTCAATGCAGGTTACCAGAGTTGAATGATGTTCATGCCTTCTTTTTTTTTCGATTAAAATTGTATTTATATTTGTGTATCTCTATTGGCTCTCTGGGTATTTTGGGTTTCGTCAAAAGCAATTAGGTGATCGCATTCTCCGAGTGCGTGTTCTGCCACTGCCGACTTATCTGTCTGTCCTAGGCGACAATTTCTCTTTATGTTCGGAGAGCCGTGTCTGGAAGCTTCGTTTGGTGGTTATAATGTAGACCGATCCACAGCTACACGGAATCCGGTACACACCTGGTGTTACCCACGGCTCTCTTGGATCTTCAGCTGACCGTAAGCAGATATAAAGTGGACCAAAACTAACACCCCCCCCCCCCCCCCCCCTTTCCATTCATAAATTTCGAAAATTTTTACTGAATTTTTTTACTTTTTGACGTCCATAATTATTTTAATTAGAGCAATAACCTATTAACATGATAATTCGCATAATAATAAAAGTATGCAGTTATGCCGTCATTTGACCATTTTGAAAAATATCACAATCAAGTTATGAATAGCTTGGGTGTGACGAAATAACGTAAAAACTTAATTTTTCAGCAAGCTTTTCAGCCTTGTTGCTTCAATGTGGTTGGCTCTCGGGTTGGCTATGTTCCTCTCGATGTTCTCTGCTGACTGATATTGGTTTCGACTTCCATTGCGAGTTGTCTATACAGTGCTTCTCTTTATTGTTTCCCCCTTCTATTTTTTAACGAGTCAACTCAGAAAATTAAAACTTGGGATAATGAAATTGATGCATGAATACTATATTCTTAAGTGAAATTGACAGATAGAAATTTCAAGATGGCGACTGGGCGCTATATGAAAAAAAAATTAAATGAAAATGGGGTCTTGTGACACACATCGTTTTGAAGCGCCTGACGAATACTTCACAACAATAGAATATGAAGTCAATATCTTCACATCTCGCTTCACCTACTACGAAGTGGCAGAAAATTCAATTCATGCATCAAATTAATTACTTACTCATCCCAAGTTTCAATTTCTTGAGTTGACCCGTTCACAAAATAAAAAGGGAGGACTTAAAGAAAAGCATTGTATACCTAGGTAATTTTATCTATTGAAGCCTGTTAACAGAACTCACCTATAAGATGGAAAAATTTGAATTGAAACAATAAAAAAAGTGGAATTGAATCATACGGTGAAATCTCAAATATATAATTTTCAATTTCTGAAAATGAATTGGCGGAATTTAATCGAAAAGCGAGTAGAAAAGAAAAAAAAATTCCGATTCCATCATAACCGAGATCACAACTTAAGAAATGGGACCAAAAAAAAATCGAATCCTAAAAAGATTGAAATGGATTTTCGTCAAAGTATGAAAATTATAAGTTCAATTGATAACTGATTGATTAATATTGTGACAAAAAATAAAAATTTTGAAAATGAACTACTTAGTAACGTTTCGATTGTTGGTAAGTATCTGCAATCCTCTTCCCACCCTCGTGTGTAAATATACCAAGAAATATATCATTGTCATAAAAATTCGTGAATGCATCTTGATCTTGGTGCATTTTATGCTCGTGCACTTTTATGCAGTTTGCAGTTGGTTTTGGTACCTAATTGAGCAATGAAAACACAAAAAATGAAAAATTTGGTTACTCAAGTTATTTGAGAGTAACAAAATATAATTAAAAAACTCGAAGATGATAACTATTTATGTACCAAGAGTGACCTCGCTTATATCCTGAGTGCCAGAAGTCGCCCGAATGCATACTATCTACTATCTACATACCTACAAGTACATACCTACGAAAGTACACTGTTATGTGTTTAGTAACTGAGCAATGAAAACAAAATAATGGCTTTTTCTGAAATAGAATACTTTTCTCATTAATGCTTTCCGGAAATCTGAAATTAAAGCCGTATTTATCAGACAGCAACACAAACATTACTTAATACTTAATTAAGCATAATTTTGAGAAAGTAAAATTACCTACTAAGTACATAGGTATTTGAAAACTGTTAAGTACCTAATTCTAACTGAATTGTAGGTGAATATAAAAATTTCACTCAAAATCAATATATAAAAGGTTATAATACTCGTAATATATGGAATTGTTTCAATTAATTATCATTAATTGCTTATAACATTTTCACTGAAAATTGTTCGACGTTTCGAGTAAGTACCTACATACCTAAGTAGGTAATCCATTTTGAAGTACAATTTCATACCTATTTACTTTCACCGTACCTATTATGTTGACTCACGTTGCGCTTGCTACGTTATACTCGATTAAATATTCATCTCAATATCAATTTTGAACATGAGACAACAATGCGTTTCCCTTCATTGTTATGATACATGAATGCAAAGATCGTTTCAAA
Organism: Zygogramma bicolorata; assembly: GCA_032362365.1. Taxonomy (NCBI): domain Eukaryota; kingdom Metazoa; phylum Arthropoda; class Insecta; order Coleoptera; family Chrysomelidae; genus Zygogramma; species Zygogramma bicolorata. Next base: position 231,468 of record JAVJAQ010001246.1, read on the forward strand.
AGTTTAAAAGTAGGAAAACTTTTCCCAACACAAACCGTTGTTCATTACCAAGCCAAGCGTCCACCTACTTCTTCATTCCACCTGTATAAAAATACCGGTACCCACCTTTAGACAATCCGACGAGGATTAAAACAACTACAGTCGTCTTCAGCATCTCGAAAACTCGTTTGGAGAAAGTATTTCCACAAAAGCAAACTCAGTTCACACAAATATATCACCAAACACGAACTCTAATCACCTTTAGAACATTTTTTACACTTTTAAAAACTTTTGTTCACTTCGGGAATGCGTCTGACAAAAGACAGTCGAATAATGCCCTACGGCCAAGTCGTTCGCGACTGAGAAACAGGTGGGCGCGATATTCAAGCCAGGCAACTTTGATCAGTGCTGCGAACGTAGAACTGAATTCAGTAAATTCCAAACTGGCCGCGCCAAGTTCTTCGGCTATGAACGACTCCTATCGGATATAGTCGTTCGCTTATCCTTTTATTTTATCTGATAATCGAAAAATCTTGCACAAATATTTCTGGTGGGAGTTATGTAAAAGTAAAATTCGAGATTTTTTGCAGCAATGAATTCAATAATCAGCAGTCATTGTACTCCATGAAATGATCATGAAACTTGCTTTGGAGGCATCCGACTGTAAAGTTTATTGTCCTATCATTCAGACGCCTCTTACAGTACAATTAGTTTTTTCATGGCACTGACATTTGGTGAAATTGTTTTATACTCACTCTACCGATATTCTGAAGGCCATATATATGCATATAGATACACAGGGTGACGCAGAATTTTCTGAACAAGCGATATCTCCGTTAATGGAAGAGTTAAAAAAGTAATCGAAAACTAATTTTTCGAACATCGAATGGCTTTCAATATAATGCACTCAAAATGCTCATGTTCCTACCCTTAAAATTTCTCCTCCTCCACCATTTTTTGAAATGGCACCACATCCATTTTTTTTGCAGGCATATAATCGTTATCATTGTTTAATTTAATTATTTGGAACATTTATCACTCTAAATTACTGAAAAACGGTTATCAGAAGACACCTTACGAAAATTTATATTTTCACATTTTGAACTTGATTAATGATTGAGATTCACCATTACCAATAGGAAAAACATGTGAAACTCATTCAAGGATGCCAATAGATCATAATATTAAGTTGAACCAGTATCATGAAAATACGTTTTTCGTTTTTCCAACTATTTCGAATAAAAAAAAAATAACTTTCAGCCAGTTGCATGCTAAATGCCCTGTGAACTGTCTACAATTGTGTGTTTCTCTTCCTCTGTCGTTTTTATCATCTTCTCATATAACCGCCTATAACCCTGCTGTCGAGCAAGGTTACGTTTTCAATAACACGGTAATAAATAGCGACATCATTAATGACGTCACATCAACTTCCCCTCTATTACTGCATATCGCTAAAATGCAACCGGTTACTGAAAATCGTTACCATTTGTAACCCGGTAACTCGCAAAAAAATCATTTGAATTTATTAACTTTTTGTAAAGATCAATTATCCTAATAAAACTGATATTATTTGCACTCGACCCGCGTTTCGCTACAAGGTTATCATCCTCAGGAGAAGAGAACTGATACCGACACAGCATTAGTTTACTTCTCCTGAAGAATCAGAAATTATTTAAAATACTGTTGCCTCAATTGAAAAACTCTGTTAAATGAAAATCACTCGATAATATGTCTTTTAATTACGTTATTATGGATTGTCATGAAGTGTCGTCAGATTCACATGAAAGGCAAGCCCTGTATTGTTCATGGAACACCGCCTGAATCAAGGAACAGGAGATACGAATTAATATTCACTTCAAATTTTCGAAGTTTGTAAGCCTCAGGAAAAATCTCTCTCGGCAAGGAGTTCCAAATTTTAGCTGTTCTATTGAAAAGAGATCCATGGACAAGAGAGGTTCGACAGGTCTCCAAGCTCACAAGAAAAGGGTGGAAATTCTGTACTCGCCGGGTCATCCGTGTAATGTTAACGACTTTTATCTTAACATTATGATTTTTTTTATAACCTTACCCAATTCAATACAAATAGGATGATAATACATGAATTCAATAATGAGTAAATATCAAAATTAGCAACACTCCCTATCGATTTGTTTATAAGTCATCAGATGTTCAATTCATCATCGTTAAATCCACTTTTTGGGTTTTTTTCCCTGAAAATGAAAAAGAAAGAGCTTTCAATTCTTATATACCAATTTGCCCTAGAACTAGAAAACATAAAAATTCAAAGCACGACATATTTACCTCCTTGAAAGACGTTTAATTCCTCACCCAAAGAAAAAGAGAATCTCGATTGCTTTTAACAGTGCTGTCCATACAGACAAGGTAGCATTCTCGGTTTCCTGCAGAAGAGTGTTAATCTAAAAATCAAATATGAAATTTTCAAAATGAAAAAATTAACTTCAAATGAGATGAAATCAAATGAAGAGCACTAATGATAATAGAAACCTATCAAGATTAAAAAAACTGTATTGAAATAAAATGCACTGAAAACTCAGCACCAAAATTGCAATTAATCAAGTTTCAAGTTGTACATACCCACGACGTTTCGATTACTTGGAATGCTGATCTTTTTCACCAGAACTGGATGTATTGAGCGGGATGATCTGTTGGTTAGTCCAAACGTGCCCCTGATTTTATGGTTTCTTCTCGTTGTGAGTGTTCACACATTCTCACTTTCAATCTCCTTTTAGTTTTCCCGATGTGAATTTTGTCACACTCACGTAGTATCCGGTACAGACAATTCTTGGGGTCGCTATTTTTGTTCGGTGCTCGTGTATTGTTAATGAGTTGGCGACAAATTGTGTTCCCCAATCGGTATGACTATTTGTCTTATCTATTTCGTATTTTTTTTTTTTTCAATTGCTGCTCAAGTTTCATTTCAATTTTTTGTTGACATTTCTGTGAATTTCATTTAATCTCAGTTTTTCATATGTTCATTTCCGTGACAGATTTTCATTCTCGTTATAGCTCTTCGTTTAATTTTCATTCTACAGAAAAAAGGTATACGTCAAATATTGATGTGAATGATTTGTTCCCATATTTCGAGTCATATGTCCAAACTCCGTATTCCTTCCTGGTCGCTCTGGAATGTGAGGCTTCATTCCACTATTTTTTAAAAATGTGTTGCAATAACAAATCTGTGATATCCGCATTAAAAATCTTTCATTTAGTATAGCAGAGCAAATATTTATAATATGCGATATTCATTTCCTTTGGGTTAAAATTCTCTCATGTTTTCTATAATTGATAGAGTTATCCCCAATTGCATTTAATTTCATGAATCAACTTTTCCTAATATACAAACTTTTTGAACCAATCATACAGTTTTCCTCAATTTCGGGAGGCAAACAATAAGATTAAATGCAATTACAAGAATATATTATCGAGACGACGACAGCTGTTTCTGTATATGAGTATGTTTATTGAAGATTGATACAAATAACAGGTATAATGAAGAACAACATTCAAAACCAATACTCTACGTTCAGTACTGGCACACACTTAACCAACTAACATAGCAGAATAGACAAAGAATTGTATTAATCAAATTCCTTCTTCATGCGGTCAAAAATATATGTGTGAAACGTCCAGACATCTGGAAGTGCGAAAGAGTGAACACAAGATGTAGGTAAATCAAGAACAGACGGATTGTTGATTCTAAATAACCAAAACGCATTTTTACTGCCGATGAAGATCGGGCAGTAGAATAGAATAACACTCAAAAGATAGCAAGAGAGAGCAATGGCACAAAACGAAAGTTGAGGAATCTGCTTAAATCATGCTATCTGAGGATAGTCGCATCTCAACGAGTTCAGTAATTATAAATCGCACCTGGCTACCCCTCTTGAAAGACGAAATCGTATGTCAAATATCAAATATTTGACCGATTTTCGAAAACAAACCTGGAAAAGAAATATTAGGGAACAAGTATTGTAACCTAAACAACGATAAATATTAGTCCTTGTATTTTTTTGATGAACGAGTTTGAGTTATACGAGGAGTTGCTAACAAATAGAACGTTTTTCATTCAGACGTATCTTTTTTGTATAGATTCCAATATTCATTCTTACTTTTTCAGATTGTCGTAGGTTGAGAGGTCCAAAAAACTACGGAGAAAGATTCTCATTTATAATTATGTTCTTAAATCTCCCACTGAACTTCGTTTTCCCTTCTTTTCATTCTTTCTCTTCATGGAGGCAGTAAAATGTTCAATCACTTACCAAAACACATGAGTTTGTCTCGAAAAATTCTAATACAAGCATTTTTCTGAATTTCAATGAGCATAGAAGGTAACTCTCCCAGAGAATAAGGACACATAAATCCATATATAGATTCAGTTCAGATGATTCCCAAATCCTCAAGACTGGTGCCCTAGGACTCTTGGTCACATTTTTATAATATATTATATACACAAAAAGGGTATAATTCCAATCATGGAGAAATCAGTTACACATACTAAACCGCTATGAGTCATGAGTGAAAAAACAAGTATTCTGCGTTTTTACCAACAACGTTAGCATCTTCAGGAGAAGAAAACAGTTTTCTAACCTTGTTAGCGAAACGCGCATCGAGTGCAAATAGTATCAGATTGGTTTTGGAGTATTTGTTATCTGCAAAGTTTCAACTTACACATCAAAAGTTTCAATTTTGTTTCATCAATGAAATCCGAAACAAAAATATAATTATTTATTTAATCAAAAAATTCATTTTTAAAATTTCTCATACTGTCAGATTCACTGCACTGGTATTTTAATAAGGCCAGTCACTTTTTCAACCTTATTATATGAAAGGATTATCCTCTAATATTCTCGGGTGAACGCCGCGATAGAGGGAAAAATTTGAAATGGAAACCCTAGCAAAGCATGGAAATAAAAGAACAGAATAATTATATATTTAAAAAAGTATTCGAAATCTCCGATGTGTTCGGAATCAAAAACGGTTTATTACCTTTGCGACAGATGATGTTAATGAAAATTCATATGAAGATTAGTGAAGGAACAGTGGATGGAATACAATTGAATTTTTATTTGTTTTCTGTCATGTATATTAAGACTATTTCATTATATACTCACATTATTAACATGAGATTGGAAATGAAGAGGGGGATGTTTGGAGGCTTTTGTCGAGTTCCGTCAGGTATCATAGGTCAGGCGACGCTTCAAGTGGCTATGATGTGTTTGGGCGACCGAGCTTTGACAGACTTTTACTCCTCATTCTTTCCGTGCTGGGAATCCTATGTCGAAAGTAAAGCTCACTTTAAGTTCAACTTTCTGAGGATTGACGTTCCTAAGGCGACGTCAGTTGGTCAACTGAAAAACCCATTTTTTCAAATCTCATTTCAAGAATCACAAAAAATTTGACTAAACAGTCATATCCAAGTACTTTTAACGAGGGCTTATAGTCTGTCAGGTGGCGATAAAAGTTTTATAAGGCATGAAGAGGCACAAATGTAAAGCACATTATCAGAAAATATAAATGGAATTGATCATCATCAAAACCGACTCTGATTCATTTTGAAAACTAGGGGGCTGTGTCCTCAGTGGTTTGGGTTTGGAAGTTTTTTGTTTAAATGAGAATATTCATTGTCCTGTTTTGTTTCAAGTTTCTGTGATTACAAGTTTCTATGCCTCGGCTTATTAGCCATTCCTATTCGATAAGTACTTGATAATGAGCAAAATCATCATGATATTTTTTCTAATATTGTTACTGTGGAAATCTGAGGGTGTGCTGATTGTGTTATGGTTTTGAATTCTCAACAGTTGAAGTATTCATATACAGTGTTGTGTATGAGTTACTTCTAGCTTTCAGTCCTTCTCCATTGAAAACTCAGTTTGATGATATTTTGGGGATTTCATTCCCACAAGATGCTCGATATTTTGGGCATGAATGTTTTTTTTTTCAATGAAATACCCTATATCGAATGAGCACAAACTTCTTGAAAAGCAAATAGACGGGTATAAACCAAGCGGGTTGATAGTTATACCAGAAAGAATGCCAAAAAAATTATAATTCAAACGTCAATCATCAATTTCGTGATCGGAATCTGAAAGTAACCTGAACAAGAATTTGAATTTCATACTCTGACGCTAGAAATAAAGGTAGTTACCTTTATTATTACATCTTTTGAGGAAACTTCACAACTCCACGTAGTTGACGAACGATCCAAAAAGATCCATATTTCCTGGAAAATACTCAAAGCAATGAGGACGAATTCACAAATAAATATGGGCACAAATAAATTATTGGTCGCTAGGGAATTAATTTGTAAGTGAATGCATTTCCAGGCTCATAGACCTTTCGTGTATTTAAAAAATGATTCAGAAAAAAGTTTTTCTCATCTTATATTCATGGAAGTACCGAATACATGTAGACGGTCCCAAAATACAACGGAGAAAGTAATTTTCACTCAAATTTCATAGAATGGATATGGTTACGGTTTTTTATTTCTTATTAGTTTCACGTTATCAATATGGAGTCCCCTCAAAAACTGTCATAACGAAAGTACATAGTAAAATTTGTTCAACTGACTCTAGATAAAACAGCAGAAAATTAAAATTTTTGCAAATATTCTAGTCATTATCACAATCATCTTTAATCCACAAAATTTGTCACATGATAATTTCAATAACAATTTAGGCAATTGAACAAAAAGTGTTGCGAATTGATAAAACTAACGAGTGAATCGTTTATATTTATGACATATCAGGCAGAACAATAACAACATATATCAAGACTAACCAATATTGCGACTATAACAACAGATTCGAACGGTTAGAGCTACTCTCCTAGAGTGTGTTGATTATTATTACGCCTTTGGCTACATTCAATCTCGATTTCCCATCAACAAACGTAGGTTGCACTAAGGTTTGTTTGCAATGCTTTAACAGAAATTGAATTAGTTTCCAGAACTTTGGGAGTTATTACTGCATCGTGTTTGTTTTAGAGACATTTGCTGTAAAAATAACTGAACGTGAAACAACCAATAAAATATTGAATTCGACAACTGATATGCCATAGTGGTCTACCATTAGCAAGTAAATTAATTATAAATTGATTTTTTGAAATTCCTGCAGTAAAGATAGGTGACGTTATGCTTTCATATATATTCAAATACCAGCAATATTTCATCGATACGGACAAATGTTAGCGCTCCTAACCTGCTAGCTGGGATAAAAGGGCCATTTTTGGCCCTGAAGTATTGGCTTATGAGAGTTTCTAAAGATTTGTTTTAAATGTCATATGAATTAAGTAAAATGATATTTTCAATTTGATGTTTCACCAATGAATTAATGTGAACCAGAAAAAACTCACTGGCAATGCAGGATAAGCTTTTCGTCTTCGAAAATTATTCAAGTCTTTTAACTGTCATTGCTTATTTAATCCTATGCGTTTTTTCATAATAATCCAAATGTTTATAAATACCAAAAAAAAATGTGAATAGTTTGAAGTTATGATTTATTTCTGAAATCACAATTTTTTTATTAGTCAATACCAGAAAGGAACATCACCAAAATATATAGTAGCTAATTTCGACAAGATTTATTTCTGTTGGTTTTGACAATATCTCCATTTGTTGATGATAGTAATGTTTGTTTTGCTAATTCCACTGGGAACTGGAGTAGATCGATTTCAATGAATGTTTCAGTGGAATCATTACATGGATGAACCCAGGGGGAAGCCAGCCCTCCCCCCAATACTGAATGTTCAGTAATTCATATTCCATATCATTCTTTACAATTCTTTCATTCAGCGAATCATCAGGTGAAATTTCAGTTCATGCCGCCCCTTCCTGTTACGAAGTAATCGGAGGTTTGTTCCAGTTATTATTTAGGTTTCAGAAGGAAGGTTGTTCTACCCGTCCCAGATAATATTCCTTGATGCACCACTGAGTAAAATCGTTGTCTAAATTGACTATAGTCATTACATTGTACCTTTTTCATCTTTCGAGTGGGGTTGATAGCCTGCAGGGGTGACTCTAATTAAAATCACATAATTATTGATATCACATTATAACATATTTTTCAATGAGATTATACACATGAACTGTCGTTTGAGGTACTCTAATTGAAGAAATCGAGAATTCTATTCATCCAATTTTTGGAGAAAAGTTATCTTGTCAAATTCCTCTTCGACTACGAAAAAACGATAATAGGTCAGCTTTTAATTATAATAACCCACTTCTTTCCAGTAGGAATTCGACTATGCAAAACAATATATATGTTGTTCCATTCGTAAATATAATCAAATAATAATAATAATGCTAAGCCTTATGCTTCAGGGGATATTGAGTCCGTTGTGGAGAATGAAAGGTGTCGAATTTTTTCGAACTTTTCATTCCCCACCCTCAGGCAAATACAGGCCAATAAGTCTGATATAGTCCTCTTCGACCACCGAAGTAAGACGATATTCGTTATTGAGTTTTCGGCCCCTGCCGAAACGAATATCGTCCGAAAAGAGGAGGAAAAACGGACAAAGTACCAGGATTTACTTTACGAACTCCGCAGGCTCCACCCGGACTATTCTGTCAAGTTAGTGGTTCTGATTATAGGTGTTCTCGGTGGTTCCAGACCAACGCTACTCTCGGAGCTCAAGATCATACCGGCATGCCGTAATGCGGCAGAGATCTTGGCCGGCCGCATGCAGAAGGCCGTTATTCTCGGTTCGTTGCGTCTGCT